>FXXK01001415.1:40713-130217 GCA_900184695.1 Betula pendula
AACTCTGGGATGGTCTTCTATCTTTTGGAGTTTTACAGATGCCTTGGATGATTATTGGTGATTTTAACGCTATTCGGCATGATGGGGAGAGAAGAGGCGGTTGTCCACGTCTGCCAAGGGCAATGGAAGAATTTTCCTCTTTTATTCAAAATGGTGGTTTGATAGAAGTGCCTTTTTCTGGCAATAAATTGTCTTGGTGTAATGGTCGTGGAGGTTTGGCTCGTAGTTGGGCTCGGTTGGATAGGGCTTTGTGCAACACAAGATTTTTAGAGAGCTGGTCGACAGTATCCATGAAATACTTATCTCGGAAATCGTCTGACCATGCGCCTATGTCTCTTCGTTTGGAGAACTCTAATACGAAGTACAGTCCTAGCATTTTTAGATTCCAGCAAATGTGGACGATGCATGAAGGTTTTTGGGATTTTGTTTCTAAATTATGGAGTGAGGAGGTGGGAGGAGCTGGTTTGTGGAAGCTTGCTACCAAGATGAAAAAAGTTAAAAGTGCTCTTAGAAGATGGAATCGGGAGGTGTTCGGGTGGACTACGATGCATTTAAAGCGTCTGGAGGGAATTGTTGAGCAAAAGGAAATCCAATTGCAAGAATCCTACTCTCAAGATGTGGAATCAGATATGTTAGAGGCTCAAGCGGAATTAAATTCTTGGTTAAAAAAAGAGGAGACAAGACTTGCACAAAAAATTAAAAATACATGGATTGGGCATGGGGAGGTAAATGCTTCTTTCTTTGCAGCTTTGCAGACTAGGAAGAAGAGCATTATTAACTCTATGAAATTAGCGGATGGTCGAATGCTATCTACGCCGGAAGAGATCCACCATGAAGCGGTTGTTCATTTTGATAATTTCTTGAGTCGCAGGGCGTCGGCATCAGAGTTTAATTTATCAGATATCATCCAAGTAGAGGTACGGGAATCTGAAAATCTGAATTTATGTCGGAGCCCTACGGAGCAGGATATTAAAGATGCCTTGTTCGACATACCGTTTAACAGCAGCCCTGGTCCAGATGGCTTTACTTCTGGTTTTTTTCAGCACTGTTGGGATTTTGTTAAGGCAGACTTGGTCGAGGCAGTCCGAGATTTTTTCGCAGGTACTGTGCTTCCGCGGTATTACACTGCTTCTTTCCTTGTTTTGATTCCGAAAATGCCGGATCCTTGTTCGTTTGACAAATTTAGGCCGATTAGCCTTTGCTCAGTTGTGTATAAAATATGTTCCAAGCTGATGGTGACTAGATTATCCACGGTGTTGGGACGTTTGGTTTCTCAAGAGCAAGGAGCTTTTTTGCCAGGCAGAAGTATATTTGAGAACATCAGTCTTACACAGGAATTGGTTCAAGACATTAATAAACCAATCTGGGGGGGTAATATTATGATGAAAATTGATATGACCAAGGCCTATGATACGATTGACTGGGAGTTTTTGATGCAAGTACTGAAGGCGTTTGGGTTTTCTTTGGAGGTTTGTACGCTGATTTCCAACTGTGTGTCTTCTCCTTGGTTTTCTGTGGTGATGAATGGCACCTCTAAAGGTTTTTTTAAGGGTGGAAGAGGCCTTCGTCAGGGGGATCCCTTATCCCCATATTTATTTATTTTGGTGGAGGAGGTGTTTTCGAGACTTTTGAGAAAGAAAATTCAGGCTGGGAAGATTGGCTATTATTCGCAATCTAGACAGGGCCCGTTAATTTCTCATTTGCTTTATGCGGATGATATGGTCATTTTTTCGACTGGTAGGAAGAAAGACGTGAAGAACATTTTAGAAGTTCTCGATATCTATGCCCAGTGGTCTGGTCAAGTGGTCAATGCTTCCAAATCATCTATGTTTTTCTCAAAACGTATTTCTGATTCTCGGCGTCAGGAGATGATTAGAATGTCTGGGTTTTCGATGGGGCAATTCCCTATGAGATATTTGGGGGTTCCCATTTTCCCAGGTAGGGTGAAATCTTTGTATTTTGATGACTTATTGTTTAAAATTTCTAAAAAAATAGAGGGCTGGAAGATGAGGTATCTTTCTGCTGGTGCCAGATTACTCCTGATTAAACATGTGCTCTCTAGTTTGCCGGTGCTTTTACTATCTGTCTTACCGGTTCCCAAGCAAATATTTGGAAAGATAAACAGACTTTTTAGCACGTTCTTCTGGGGTTCGTCGGAAGGAAGGCCTAAGAGGAAATGGGTGAGTTGGGAATCTGTTTGCAGGCCCGTGGATGAAGGAGGAGTGGGGATCAGAAACATTATGGAGGTCTATAGCTCCCTTCAATCCAAATTTGCATGGAAATTTCTCTCGGAGGATACCTTATGGTCTCGTTTCTTTAAAGCAAAGTATGTGAAAAATCAACATATTTCTCTTGTAGACTCTTCTAAAGGATCTCGATTTTGGAAGATGATTATTAAATCCATTCATATGGTTGTTGATAAATCTATCTGGTGTGTGAAAGAAGGGAATCTATCCTTTTGGCGGGATAAATGGATGGATACCGGGCCTATATGTCAAACTGTTCTGATTTCAGCTTTGCCTTGTTTAAAAATAAAAGATTGCATGGTTGAGCAGAGTTGGGATGTAGATTTGGTTGTTCAGCTCGTGGGTCAAGAGGTTGCTGATGAAATTTTTTCTCAGGTTGATGGCACCAAAACAGGTATGGATCGTTTAATATGGCTTGGTAGTAGAGATGGGCGATTTTCAACAAAAAGTGCTTGGGACTGGCTTCGTATTTCGGTTCCGAAACACACATGGACGGAATGGATCTGGCACTCTGCGTTACCAAAAAAATTTTCTGTTGTGATGTGGAAAGCGATGACCAATAGCCTGAGTGTCGATGAACGTATAAGGCGTGTTGGTATTTCCTTAGCTTCTAAATGTGAATGCTGTCCTCAGGGCGGCTTTGAGGACCTGGATCACGTGCTTTACAGTGGAAAGGTCGCGGCTAAAATATGGCATTTGTGCTCTAGTTTTCTAGGTGTTCCTTATGTGGCTAATCGGTCTTGGCTGGCAACTGCTGAAGCTTGGTTTAGACGTACCAAAAAAACCACTAAGGTTGGAAACTTGATTGGGTTGGCTCCCTGTATAATTATTTGGAATCTATGGATGTGGAGGTGTTCGGCTCGTATGGAAGGAAAAAAGGATTGCGTTAATGGTTTGTGGAGGAAGGTTAGATACTGGTTCCATTGGGTTGGTTTGAGGCTTAGGGAGTCCGGAAATCTGCATCATCGTGATCAAACGATTCTTAACGAATTAAATTTGCCGATTGGTTCTATTTTGAAAAGCAAGCTCATTGCAGTATCTTGGAAGAAGCCGGAGCTGGGTTGGTTCAAATTAAACACGGATGGTAGTAGCTTGGTAAATCCGGGGGAGTCGGGTGCTGGGGGACTAATTAGAGACCATACAGGCAATCTGGTTGCTGCTTTTTGAACTTATATTGGCATTGGGTCTAATAACAAAGCTGAATTATTGGGGATTCTCTTTGGCTTGCGAAAATGCAAGGCTATGGGTTTACATAATATTGTTGTTGAATTAGACTCTTCTCTGATTGTGAATTGGTTAGAGAAAGGTAGCTGTGGGATCTGGTACTTGGAGGATTTTTGAGAGGAAATTATTTTCCTCATTAGTGGCCTTAATACTCGAGTTAACCATGTTTTTAGAGAGGGTAATCAAGCTGCGGACTGGCTTAGTAAATGTGGTAGTGCGGGGATTACGCAGGACTATAATTCGACTAATCTTCCTAAGGATCTCAAAGAATTTACGGGTAGATAAATGTGGTTTACCTTGTTTTAGAATAAGATAAGTATTGGTCTTTTCTTCATGGGATAGTTCTTTGTAAATCCTGTGGATTTTGAATGTTACCACGGTATTCCTCCGCCAAAAGTGAGGATTATTCTAATAAAGATGGGCCGGGATCACTATTGGACATGTGATCTCGTCTCTTAAAAAAAAAAAAAAAAAAAAAAAAGTGCCTCTTACATGTTAGAGGACACATGGCAACTTTTTAGACTGATTTGTAAGAAATTTCTATTATTTAGATATTTACAAGGCAACAAAAATATGAGATTATGTTTTGGATTGAGTGATTTAGAAATTGCAAGATACACAAATGCAAATTTTGCAGGAAATGAAAATGACAAAGTCAACTAGCAAATATGTGTTCCTATTTGGTGGAACGACTATTTATTGGTTAAGTAAGAAATATAATTGTGCTGCTAAATCCATAATAAAAACGAAGTATATATCGTGTAGCACAGCGGTAAGTAATGTGGTTTGGATTAAACATTTTGTCGACGATTTAAATTTAGGTATGCTTAGCAGACTCGTCAATGTATTTTGTGAGAACAAGTCTGTTATCCCGCCAATAAAAAGTGGAGCATATAGTTTAAAGGGTAAACACATTGATTTGAATTATCACTATATTCAAGAGATACCGGAGAGAGGTGAAATTAAACTTGCGTGTATTCTGTCAATTGACATGGTGGCCGATCCTATGACTAAGAGATTGCCTCTAAATAAATTCAGGAGGCATGTAGCAGCATGGGATTAACAAACACTCAGGTGATAGCTACAAAGTTAGTGTATAGTCAGAAGGATCTGAAGACACCAGGATGAATGGTACTATGCAGTTTTGCTTAATGGGACATAATTAATTGATTAAAGGCAAATAACACTGCTGAGGTATAGGTATTCCAACTCACATATACCTAAATTATATGTGAGTGACAAGCTATTAGTAGGAGAGCATATGGTAAAGGGTATGGTTAGATAAGATAGTGACAAAGTGTGCAACATATAAGCCAGTCACGATTTGACATCGANTATATGGAAGCTCACATATGAGAATTGGCATGGAAGAATTATTGGTACCAAGGTAATCATGTTCAACTAAAATTATCACCTAATGTTATAATGTGATCAAGCAGAAGATGATGACGTGTATGAGATGATTACACTATAACAAGTGTGGTCATTCCCACACTTCATATTCTGCATGGAAGGTAATAACTTCCACGGAGGTTAGAAAAAAAGGGTTGCAACTCTTCATGAAGAGTTGCATGGCTGTCTATAAAACAGGGGCTTAGAGAACGAAAAATCACTTTATTTTCTGACCATTTTATCTTTGTTTTCCTCATGGATTTCCACCCTAACGGGTATAACCCTTCCATTGATTTTTCTCCAAAGAACCAACAGGGACAAGTTTTCCTTTTCTCTCTCTCTTTTTTTAAATTTCTTTTTGGTTTCATGATACTTAAATCTGAAAAGCTGCGAGGCACAAAATAGAATGATTCAAATGCAACATGTACCACAAGAGAATAATAATTTGTTTGGGAAGCAAACCAAACACTCTCTAGTTAAAGCCACTCTGATCATTTCAATATTCTCTCCAAAGTCCAAAAGTGGCTTCCTTGGGCTACGTAGGGTCTTGGGTCCTATTATGGTCATTAATGGATGACTATTTGGAAAATCTGAGTTCTAAAGAAACCTCTTGTACTAATATATGTAAACAATACACTCAAGTCCTTTTAGCCATTTATGTCATGGAAAAAGCTGTACATAACCAGTTATTATAGCAATTCCTAATATTATAAAGGGTGGAAGAATTATGAAAGCTCCAATGGTGGCAAAGAAAACTGAATCATTCCTCTGAGACACTTCCTCCAGGTATGCTTGTCTCCTGATATTTCTCTTCTGTGAGATGGTTAAGAATTTGGCACTAACCTTCTTTAAATCTTTACCCAAGGGAATGCTGAAATCATCAACTCTGTCTCCAACTAGTTGCGCTAGCTGCTCACGGATTGTACTTCTCCAAGAGCTGCCATCACTCTCATAACCTGAAGATGAGATAAGACCATAAGTAAATCTTAAGTTGAACCTAAGTGACCCTTGTGTAAAGAGAAATGCTACACAATCTGTCTCTTTTATTCTCTCAAGTGCTTACTCCCTAATGAGGCAGTTGTCACATCAGCTTTCCACTACAATTTTTTTTACTCCCATTTGCTTATTCTCTTTCTGTCATTACCACGTTAGGGATTAAGCATTTGAGAGTGTAAAAGAAAGAGTTTGTGTAGCACTTCTCTTGTGTAAAACCGATCTCCCTTTTCTCATTGTGTTCTTTTTCTTGAGAGAGAATCAGAGTGTGACGGTTCCAATGTTGGATGAATTCACATACCATCAACAGCTGAGCTAGTGGAAGTGAGTTGTTCCAACAGATCCAGCTGTGTGCGTGCAGAAGATAAAGACCCTTTTAACATCAAAAGCACATCAGCATCAATATCAAATTTTTGCAATTCAAAATTCAAAGGTCTAAAGTTAGTATCTTGCATCACTGAACAATATGTAATAACTTTCCAGATAGAATCTGCTACCTTCTGAGGGAACAGGGACCAGAAAAATTTGTGGTAACAGAAGGAGAAAGCTTCAAGCAGTTTGAACTAGTGAACTGATGACACCTAGTCAGAAAACATTAACTACAGAGAAACAAACAGGCTACTTGTAGTCCGCTAAATCCTTTCTTTGATTTCCTTTTCCTGTTAATGTCAAGGTATATTGTTATCTAACAACTTGAAGACTTTGAGCTCAATATATCTTGTTCAGATTCTTTGGAAGTTGCTCAAACTTCAAGCAAACATGCATGGCTAATCTTAGCTCTACATTAAGAAGCTGCAGGACCTTACTTGAATTGGAAGAATCTCATCAATCATGATTTACTTAGAAATACTAAATAAAAAAATTACATGATACATATTAGCTGACAATCACAAAAGCATGTATTCACCATAAATGACTTAAAACAGCTTAAGAGTTATTGAATCAACCAACCAAATGAGTGTACTCTTGCAAGTAAATTGCACAGAAATCATTTGGGGATATGATCTGTGGGCATACAAGAAGCACTTCAATTCTTTCAGAAGAAAAAATTGGCACAAATTCGTTCATAAAATCAAGAATACCAATTATCAAAAAATATTTACAAGCAGTACATATAAAAACCACTGATTGCTTTGTTTATACAATGGAGACCTTTAAATTAGATGTTATTTCAGCAGGATGCACAACATGGCAAGTAACATTGTGTCTATAGTTCCCAACCCACGGTGTCTGTTAGGTTTTATGTTGGCCAATTCAGTGTCTAAAACAACTTGATGTAAGTTAAATTTGGTTAAGGTAAGTTGGTACTTAGGCTAGAACTCAAAAGGTTGATTATTTTTGAAGAAACCGAGAAGCTCGTTCAGAGCCGCGGTCCATAGTGGTCCGGACGAGTGATTTTTGAAGAGCCACCGAGAAGCTCGGTTGGTGAGCTCGGTTGACCCCCACTAGGTGTTGTTTGGGGTCTAATGATTATTAGAGAATTTGTTCCATTTTCTCAAGTGTTTAGCCGTTAGGTGTTCAAATTAAGATCTGATAGATTTTTAGTGCAGTAATTCCTCTGCCTGTGACATAACAATAGACCAATATCACATAAAAAAAATCACCTATTGAAGGTGTCATAAATTAGACTAACACCTCAATCTCACAGCAAACAAGAGTTTTTATTCAAAAAAACAAAAGGAAAAAAAGAAGGAGACCAAGTTATATTCTAGCTAGATATAATACTAGGGTAAGCTCTCACTGAAACCATTAGAAAAAAACGTAAATTCTTGTCACACCCAAGTTCAAAATCCTTATAGAATACCGAAAGCATTAAAGAAAATAAGTATCTTCATATCTTTTCTAGTCCAATAAGAAGAAGCTGATAAAAAAAAAACATGTCAAAGAATGTAAGAATTGCGTACCAGAGAAAGAAACAGAGGGATCCTCCTCTGTAATTCCTCCTTCAGTTCCCTCTGACTGAGAAAATGTTCTAAAAGAAGAAGAAGAAGAGTGGTGAAGCTTGAGGAGGTGCTTGTGTTTTGGGAAGGGAGGTGGAGGGGGAGTAGAAGGTTTTGGGTGAAGAGAAGCGGCAAGAAAATTCAAGGCCATGGAATCGTTTGTGAAAGTTGTAGCAAGTGTCGGTTTTCAAAGGTATTGCTTCCCATTGTCTTTTGACTCTGAGGCTGTCGTTCAGTTGGTTTCGGTTTTCGAAAGGGCTCTTCTGAGAATATATTATACCCACCTCATTTTTTTTTTTTTTTTTTTAATTTGGCCCAAAAAGAGCTCCTCCACACGTTTATTTCCTTAAGGCTTGTAGAGGGGGTGATCGTATGAAATCAAGCCAATGGAAGTTGCTCATGTGTAAAATACTTGTATTTTTTTTTTTTTTGGGAAGAAAAGGCATTAATTTTTACTTTTTCCCTTTTTGGGTCTTAGCCATTTCAAATGGTGGTATTGGGATTCAGGGTCGAGTTTATGTCGTGTTAAATTATGGGTATATAATTAGGGAGTAAATATATATATTAATTTTTATATTTATTTTGTGTCAATTAAAAGTGAAGTGACTTTTGAAATTATTATTGAATTTATAATAAATTATTATTGATTTTTAATCTAATGGTAATTTTAAAAGACACATCAATTTTGATTAAGACAAGATAAATATATGAGTTGACTTGTATTATTACTCATGATTTTGAGTAATGATACATCTCAACTTTCATATCTACTTTTTTGTCAATTAAAATTGTTATGATTTTTAAAATCACCATTGGATTAAAAGACAATAATGATTTATCATAAAGTCAATGGTAATTTCAAAAGCCACATCACTTTTGGTTGACACAACATAGACATAGAGGTTAACATATATATTTACTCTATAATTATATGGGTTGACATGAACACCACCAATTTAATTAATCTTGTAAAACAAGTAGTAGACACCTAACTTTTTGTCATAAATTTATGAAACAAAATTATTTTTTGCTTTTCTATAAAAAATTTTTTTAAAAAAAAAATTCCACAATAAATTCTCTTATACTTCTTTATATCAATTAAATATTATTTTTTTACTCTTATTTTATTTTATTTTTCTCATTTTTCCCTTTTTGGCATTGTACTATTTATTAGGTAGCATATATTTTAAGATTATAATAATTTAGGAAAATGTTACATTTCATTCTCTTGTTCTTCTCCCAATGATAATTTTGAAAAATAGAAGGATGAGAGAAGAATATCGGCAGATATTATAGCATTTTCCAATAATCTATGAGTAACACTGTAACTATCCAACAGTTTAAGGAAGGGAAAAAGCTTTATAAGACATCTACTGCATGTGACTTTTTGTAATTTTTTTTTTTTAATTTTTTTTCTATATTTAGGAAAGAGAACAAATTTTAAGATATTGTTAAAGTTGATAATTATGAGTCACATCGAATTGGATTGGGAAGTCCAATGGTACCAATAAGCGAATGTGTTAGATGGTTTAAAGGTTGGATTTTTTGGAGACAAGGTAAGTTCATAGGTTTGCAAAGAACCAACAAGTTCTTCAACTTTCATGGTGTCTAAGTCTTTGCTTTCCTTAATCGCGTTGACCTTACGTCTAAACTTTTCAACTAAAGACCTCATAACTTTCCTACCCATTTTATTGTTAGGAATTTTCTCACCTATGTTAACAAATGAATTAACAATATCATTAAGAGAAGCATAAAATCCCTCAAATGTTTCATCATCTTTCATTCTAATCTCTTCAAAACTACAAGTCAACATTTGAAGTTTCGAATTTTTAACAGTTTTTATTCCTTCATGAGACTTCTAAAATATCCCATGCTTTTTTGGCAGTTTCACACATTGATATCCTCTTGAACTCATCTGGTGAAACAGCCATAAAGATGGCATGTACTCATTTATTGTTCAGTTGCAAGTATTCAGTTCCTCTTTCGACAACGCATCAATATTATTGGTGGGTTTATTCCAACCCCTCTCAACAGAGATTCATAGTGCTCGTTTAAGGATTTCAAGAACTCTCTCATGTGAACCTTTTAGTATGCATAGTCATTACCATCAAAATACTGGGGAACACATAGAGATTGAGAAATGATGAAGGGGTCAAGGATCAAACAAGACAATTAATCCAATCAACAGTTAACCAATGCTTTGATACTAATTCAAAATTCTAGTTTAGACCCCAATTTGATTAACCACATAATATTACCAAACAAACAACAGTTTAAAAAATTTATCACCACGGATATAATCACCAAATCACAATATGCAAAAAATTGAAAGAACATATAGATTTGGTGACGAAGTGAAAACCTATTTGAATAACTCTTCAAATAGTAAAACCATTATAAGAGCCGACCAGCTCCAAAGACATCCATTATATATAGAAGACTTAATGTTACATATTGTTCTACTTAGAAAACTTTTTATAACTTGCAGACCCAATCTCTTAACCCCGACTAACGACCACTTCACCTCTCACTACAGTAGCTCTAGAACCTCTGGCCTTCTTCTATATGGATCACCTTCACGAGCGGACCTTGTCTGCTTCATAAACCAGAACTCCGGTGAATGCATTGTTCTTGGCCTTCTCCTCGTCTCCTTGTTTATTCTTAATAACATGAACCTAATGTTTACAACACATATGTTTTGACACTGAATTGGCCAATATTAAAAGCCTACCAAGAACCACTTATTATTACCTCATTCAATCACTTTGTGATAAGCAGCCAACAAAATCTCTAGCAATAGTCCTCCCTATAGGACATATAAAGCACAAAAATTTCCAAAGACAAGATTAACACAATCCTCCACTAACCTGGGTAAATGCAGCGAAAGGCTACAGCCCTTCTAATATAAATATTATATTTGTAGGAGCAAAACTGACCATAGCGTTTGGTGAGAAAATCTCCATCAGAAACGACTCACTGATGAACACCAGATAATGACAATTTCTTAAGGACTATATGCAAAATGCAGATCACCATCTCTGCAGGCCTTTCACCTTGGTGCCACGAATCACATGTCATTTTGATACTTTACACCAATAAGTATCAGCAAAATTGCCAAAAACAAGAAATTTCCCAAGCTCACCAAGAACTTGTATTTGAAACCATTTATTTGAGTATCAGTAAGTGTTCTATACCTGTTAACACAAAATTGAAAAAAAATAAATAAAATATGTAACAAAATGAATCAGATCAGATCTGTTTAACTGAGAATGTACTACAATCTCAATACTCTACAGTACCTGGGACTGGAAAGTTCAATAACTGAGGAACATATGTCTATAAGGATGACATAGGTTTTTAGAGCCTACATGGATACTTTCCTGGGGAAATATAAATAACTATCATCAGTCATCACCAGTAGTCTTTGCAGGAACAAAATCCGTCCTTGAAGTGATGGAACCGAACTCGGTCCCTAACAATTATTTCTCGATTAAATGCTTTTGAAACATATTTTGTAAACGAATGACAATCTCTACAAACTCTTAAATTCTTCACTATTCGTATAGGTGTTCCTTTTGAAGTTCTTGCCAAACCAAAAGCAATTGCCAACTTCTCGCTATGACATGCTGTGGAAGTTTCCAAACACTCTTTGGTAATCAATCCAGCCACAACGATAAAAGACTTCTCTGGCACGTAACCAAGCAGGGTAGCCTGGCAGGTTACTTCTCTCAGTTTGCAATAAATTTCATTGGAATCAGGATGTGACTTGTCATCAACAACAAATTTATGGATATTATTACCAACTTCAATCCAGCTCCAACCCGGTGTTGTCTTTATTCCCTGGCTTTTAATCATTTTTCTCATCTTTAAAACACCCTCAGTATTTTTGGCTCCAGCGTATATTGTAGCAAGCAGAACACAGTCCCCTGCATTTGATGCCCTGAGCTGAATTAGATTCCTCATGGCGATTTCTCCTATTTTCACATTTTTGTGAATCTTGCAAGAACCAAGCAAAGTTCTCCATAGGACTGGATCATCTTGTGAAGGAGGAGTCCCTATTATTTCAAGTGCCTTCTCAAGCTTCCCGGCTCGTCCAAACAAATCCACCATGCACCCGTAATGCTTAATTCCAGGCTTCAAATTGAACCTCGAGCTCATCATGTGGAAATACTCTACACCCTCCTCAACCAACCCTTGGTGACTACATCCACACAATAAACCAAGGAATGTTATGGAATTTGGTTGAACTCCTTCCATCAACATCTGCATAAAGAAAGAGACTGCTCCATCCCCACGACCGTGCACTCCATACCCAACAATCATTGAGTTCCAAGTAAAAATATCCCGTCTCTGCATGCTATCAAATACACGGAGAGCATTATCCAAAGTTCCACATTTCGCATACATATCTATAAGAGCATTTCCAACAAAAACATTCTCCACAAACCCCTCTTCAGAAGCAACCCTATGCAAATGAACCCCAATATTCAACGCGCCCACGTGAGCACAAGACGAGAGCAAGCCTACAAGCGTAAACCCATCAAGACCCACATTCTCATTCTTCATCCTATCGTACACCTTCAACGCCTCATGGTGAAAACCCGCCTGAGAGTAGCAAGAAATCATTGAATTCCAAGAGACCAAGTCTCTCTCAGACATATTATCAAACATCGTTTGCGCAAGTCCAATTAACCCATTTACCACATACGACCTTATAAGATTGGTACAAACAACAACGTCCCTCTCATACCCACATCGTATTATAGTCCCATGAACCTCTCTGCACTTTCTCTCCGCCTTAACTCTCTCGCAGGCCTTCAGAACAAATGAGAAAGTGAAGGTGTCGGGACGAGCAACCAAAGTAGAAAGCATGTCATTGTAATAAAGAATGGCTTGGAGAGGAGATGGGCTATTGGCAAAGCCTCTGATAATGGAATTCCAAGCTTCCGTTTGTGGGTTCTCAATGTGGCGGAAGAGGAGCTCAGCGTAGGCCAAGGAGCCAGAGACTGAGACAGCACAGAAGTTGAGGAGTTTGGTGGAAATGGCGGGGTGGTGTTGGAGTCCGTTGGTGATGACGTGTGAATGGACTTTTTGAAGCCTTTTGAGACTGTTGCAGCCTTGCAAGAGTTTTAGGATGGTATCGGATTTAGACATCTTTCTGTCCCAGGTGCTTTTCACCTTTTGCGAAATTTTGTATACAAATTTTGGCCAATAAATTATAGAACGAAAAAACAAAAAGGGAAAGAAAAAATGTTAGTCTGCAAAGGCCTACAAATACGAAAGGCCTCTCCCCCTTCATTCCATCAAGCCACCCACGACCAAAGGGGTGAAGGAAGGTGTGGGAGAGTAGGAAAGGAGGAAAAAAAAAAGAAAAAAACGAGTGGGAAGAGAGGGAGGAAACTTTTGGTAAGCTCTCCCTCTCTAATCTCTTTTAAATTTAAGTTTTTTATTAATGCCCACTTGCTATTTAATTATTGTTTTGATTTAATTCCTAATTTAGTTCAATTAGGTGTTAATTTTCCTTAAATGTTGTTATTTAATTTTATGCAATGATATAATGCCTTAATTTTGATTCTAATATTGTTATAATGACGATTGAATGGATTTTTTTGAAGCCTTTTGAGACGGTTGCAGCCTTGCAAGAGTTTATAAGAATCTTAAATCATTCTTGACTTCTCCCTTTGTTTTCGCCGCTTATTCTAAAAAAATCCCTGGATCTAGAAGCTTCTCCCCTCTCACCACTGTTCTCATTGTCACTCACTGCTTCTTTTTGCTTTATAATCCTCTCAAGTTTAGACTCTCGTAAGTCTTAGGCTCCATTTGTCTTGACGTAAAATGATTTTCATCGAAAAATGGTTTTAAGAAAAGGAAATGGATTTTCAAGAAAATGATTTTTGAAGAAATTGATTTTCAAGAAAATGATTTTCGGTGTTTGGTGCGTACGGAAAATCGTAAATATTTTTTATAATTTCAATCAATCATATTAACCTATAACAATTATTTTTTATGCACAATTTAAAAATATTAATATAAATTGTCTCAAGTAGGTCCCGGAGATGTCCTGGACGGGTCCTGATCGAGTCCAGAGGTGTCTCGATTGGGTCTTGATTGAGTCCAGGCGGTCCCAGCCGGGTCCCGATGGTGTCTCGACCATGTCTCGGCCGGGTCTCGACCGGTCCTGGCAGTGTTTGGACCATGTCCCGACTTGTCCAGCGATTTCCCAGTCGAGTCCTAACGGTGCCCCTGTTGGGTCCCGGTCAAGTCCGGGTGAGTCCCGGCGGTATCTCGACTGGGTCTCGGCGATGTCCCAGTCGGGTCTCGACGATGTCCTGGCCGAGTCTCAACCATGTCTCAGGCGGGTCCCGATGATGTCTCGGTCGGGTCCCGACGATGTCCCGGTCGAATCCTAGCGATGTCCCAAGCGGGTCTCGGTGGTGTCCCGGTTGGGTCTTGGCAATGTCCTAGTCAGGTCATGGCAATGTCCATGTCGGGTCTCGGCGGTGTCCCAGCGATGTCCTGGCCAGGTCCCGACCATGTCCCAGTCGGGTCTCGGTGATATCCCTTCCGGGTGTAGCGGTGTCCCAGTAGTGTCTCGGCAGTGTCTCAATCGGGTCCCAGCGGTGTCCCAACAGGGTCGCAGCGATATTCCGGTCGGATCTCAGCAATGTCCTGGCCGGGTCCTGAAGATGTGGACGGGTCTCAATGATGTCTTGGGCGGGTCTCGGCGATCTCTTGGTCAGGTCATGACCGGGTCCCTGCAATTTTCCGACAGGATTCCGATGGGGTCGGGTGGTGTTTTGGCTGTGATCCGATGATTTGAGAATAAGAAGCTCAAACTCGGAAATTGGTTTACGGTTTTAAAAAGGGGAAATCATTTTACGGAAATTAAAGAAGATTTTTTGGTCAAACTAAAATTGATTTCCATCGACTATTATTTTCCGCCTCACCAAACACTAGAAAATACGAAAAATAATTTCTATAAATCATTCTACGCAGAAACAAATGGGGCCTTAATCTCTTCTCTCAAACTTCTTCTTTGAAGACGTTCCCATTTATGAAGGCGAAGATAACCGTCTTTGGAGACGTTGTCTTTGTCTTCCAAGAAGAAGAACAAAGTCCTTCTTTTGCTTATTGAGAGAAGAGTACAAGAAATCCAAACGTCAAACAATAAATCATCATAAATGAGACGTGTAACTTGAAAAGTATAATAGATGAGTAACGTGTTGGTAGATAGATAGTTTGTGTAAATTAAATTGTTGTTAATGTACAAGTAGAGAAAACATGTAACATTCATACTCTGCTTCTATAAATATTACATGTGACCTCCCAATGAAAATACAGGAGTTAAGCATAATAATATTTTTGTGTTCTTAAATGATATCAGAGCTATAGGCTAACGTCAATTTTCAATTTTTTTATTTTATTTTTTTGATTCTTTTCCCCTTTGGTGGCAGCACTGCCCACACGGGTATGTTAGAATTTATCTACTACAAAGAGATTTAAAAGTGGCCCACATGCCACACACACACACACACATATATATATATATATGGAGGGAGAGAGAGAGAGAGAGAGAGAGGGGAGACGAGAGATGGAGAGGGGAGTTTTTTAATAAACTAAAACTTTTGGGTAATTAATATACATATAACTATTTAAGGTGAAAGGTTGTCTCATTTTACCAAAATTTGTCTTCTTTGATGGAATGAAGTAACATCATATTATGGACAAAAGTCTTGGCCTATCTATAAATAAGCTTGTAATTCTTTATCAGTCACAACTTAAACATAAGAAATAGATAAGCAAAAAACTCTATCCAATATTGTCCATTTAAGCATATTGTGAGGGTTTTTAGATTCTACAAATTCAATAATATTCAAGCAAGAGTACTTAAGCATAATGGCAAGAGGTTATTGTTTTTATTATGTTCATATGTTAATATTCTCCCAAAATTCTTACATTAGTGATATTAGAGCCTACTTATGTGCCATGTTGTTTAGTGATTGAACATTTGTGTGTTCAAAGGATGTACTCATGACTATTTTATTTCTCTGTTTTGAGATTTTTATTTTTAGGTTTCTAGTCTCTACGTAGGTATGATTTGGTTGAATTTTTGAAAGAAAATCTTCAAAAAAAGACCAAAGATTGATTCTCTAGAACTTTTAATGTTTTATGATGTTTACATTGCTTTGGAGATTAATGGTTTTGCTTATGTAAATACAATATTGTTTAACCAATTTTGGAATCTTCATAACAAGATTTTTGGCCATAGTATTTTCTTCAAAAGGATGATTTTCTTTTCATTGATTTTGAATACCCATATGTTTTTAACCCTCCTTAAATCAATAAATTTTATGATTTTGAACCAAAACCATGCTATAAAATCAAGTTTTAGTGAGAGACTTCGAAAAACAATGTGAAACCCCGTTTTAGACTCGAATTGGGCGAGACCTAACCCATATTCGGGATGTAGACCTGTGCCTGCTGGGCGCGTGAACCCCGTTTTACGGATAATGGATTCGAACACCATATCATGGGGAATGTGCGAAAGTGGTTCAACCATTAGGCCAGGATGTCATGATTTACTACATTTTTGTTTATTTTATATATGTACAATTTAATGATGTTTGAGAAATATGCTTTATATTTCTTGTGCTTTATATGTTCTTTTATTATATGGATATCATAATGATGGAAAAATGTCATATTTATATAAATGATATTGTTGTGTCTTAAGAATAGTCACAACATCTTAAGACATATTGATATGAAATTTTATGAGGGCATTCCATATTGTAATTAAATTGCTATAGTGATTACTTGGCCCTATAGGGAAGTAATCATTTTATGTAATTTGATTGGAATAAGATAATGAAAAAATACTAAAAAAATGAGATATATAATATCCACAAGTGCAAGATCTCTTTTTCTTAAACATGTATAAAACACATTAGTTTTATTATAAAGATAATACAAACAATTTTATGCATAATACGATATTTACCAACATGGAGATTTTGATTTGTTATTGAATTTGACATTGATTGATTCATACTAAGGTTATCATTTATTTCATACCATTAAAGTATCTTATTTTTCTTGGTCATTGAAGTTATTCCTACTGCTTTAATTCGTGGTATTTTGTATTTCAATGCTTTATGATAATCAATTTTTGGGATAACTTCACTTACACCCCTTGAAATATCACGACTTCTGCAATGTCTTCTCTATAGTTCAAAATCTCTCAATTTAGTGTATCCAAATTTTAATTTTTTACAATATCCCCCCTCCATTTGGCAATTTTGTTAAATCAAATGGCAAAATGGTTGAAATGACCTTTATGCCCCTAAAATTTTTTAAATTACAAATTTATCCTTAATTTCAAATAAAAAATTATTTTTTTTAAAAAAAAAATTGACCCAATACGTGGGTTTGACAAACGTTTTGGGTCATTGGGTCACCTGACCCACGCTGGGTCACCTTGTGACCCAATGTTGCCGTGAGTCACTAGACCCACAGCGGGGTCACCACTAGACCCAGCTGTGGGTCATGGGTAACCTACTGTCGTGGGTCAGCTTGTAACCGACACAAGTTGACACACGGGTCACTTTTAAAAAAAAAAAAATTTAAAAATCGAGGGCATTTAGGTAATTTAATATCATTCCGTTAGGATTTAATGAAAAATCCTAACGGAGGGCAGACATTGCAAAAAATTCAAACTTAAATATACTAAATAGAGAGATTTTAAACTTTAAGGGACATTGCAAAAGTCGTGACATTTTAGGAGGTGTAAGTAAAGTTATCCATAAATTTTTTGACTGAAAAGGAATTATGCTTTTCACTTTAGGGTATTTGGAACTTGTTTTGGCACTCTATGTGGACGAATTATCTACCACAAAATCAAGTACACCACAGGAGATTATTAATCATGAATAGTGAAAGTGATTTAATCGCCTGAGTTTGATGTTCACAAAATCTCATATTACCAAATGCATCAATATTCTATTCGTAGATACTTTAGGGCCAAATATTTTATAAAAGCTATTTAAGAACATTTAGTGGGTTCCTATAAGGCTTCAATATTAAACTCTAATATATTATCTGTGTATCAATATTGTTATGTAGTAAATGAATTATTATTGTTCTAAGGAAGTAAGGCAAATATGGACGTACTTACCGAAGGTGACACTGTGTTCTTCTATATTCAGTTGTTGTCTTATTCATATGCATGTATTATAACTATTTATGAAATACATATTATATAAAATGGAATAATATACTGAAGAGATAGCAATGAACAGAGTTGGCTAAGTAGCAAGGGGGATGGCTGAAACTAGTGGACTGAGGAAGTGGTCCATAACCCGGTAATAAAAACTAATGCTAGGATAGTAGGCTTTCAGTGCAAACAGGTGAGTGAGAGGATTAACAGTTGATAAGACAAGTTGGTATTAAACCCTCTAAGAGATGAGTGTAATTTCATGCTGCATTAAGACTAAACAAAACCCTCACAACGCTACATACACACTCATTCATTATATCTGTCATTTTTATTGTTTAATATTTCAATGATATGTTTTATTGGGATTCGGTAGACTCACTTGTTTGCCTATGTAAATGTGATGATATCATATTTACATAGACTGTGATGCAGGGAGCAAAGGCAATGGCCCTTTCACTACTCTTGACAGTTACTATACGTACTTTTGTAGGGATGTACTTTATCCCTGAGGAGGCAGTATTTTATTATATATCTGTCTCTTCTTGTTTTGTTTATTATGGCTTATATAGTTAGCCTTAACATATATTATATTTTAACTAGCTTGATGTTGCAACTGTGTGCCGTCTGTGGCACTTTTCTTTTATTTGGTGCATCTTGAATGCACGTATATGTAATATTAGAACTTATATTAATGTTCTTTATAAATGTCATGAGATAATTCAGTCAGCTTACTTGTATTATTAAAAGAAAAAAAATAATCCGTTACGAGACTGATCTCTGATGTAGTAATGTCACATGGAGATTGGAGGTTTTTGCTTACGGTTTTAGTGGATAGAAATTGAGGCATTACACTTTGCATTTAACTCTTCATTATTTGCAAGCAGATTATGCTGCTCATAGTCTGAATCATTAGCATCAGCATCAATATCTTCACTGAAAACATCATCCCCAAAGGCATCCTTCCTAAATACAATATTCATCTCATAATCTTCACCATCTTTTGCATATTCTACTTGTACATCTACATCTACATCTACACACCATATGAAATCAAATACAACTTCACTAGCCATGCCTACATGGTGTGAAACCATTTAATTAACATCATGGTTAGATGATAGAAACCTTAACTCTTGATCTAAAGACTCCTTAGGCAACCTGTAATAATTAGATCCCCAGACTTGTTACCTGTACTCCTTACAAACAGCCTCTAATTAAAAAAATGACAATTTATCCACATCATATAGGTTTGAGTAGCTATTTACATACCCACCCACTACATACACCTATTTTGCTTGTAAAAAGTATTTCCATAATGTACCTCAAACATCAATAACTATGTATCTATAATGTGTCATGCCACATTGTAATACCAATGAGCATTTACTTTACAAATTAAAAAGGGCCCTATTGCACACTAATAAAAGCACTAGCTTTGAATAGAAAAATAATATTTTCTGTTTAACAAAAACACATACTACCAAACAACTAACATGTGGTCAATTTAAGGGACTACATTGCTCCCAATATAATAATTTAAAAATGCATTAAAGGCCCTTGTCATGGACATCATGTGTTCACTGCCACAACTACCAATAATGTGGCAACCCGATTTCGTCACACATATATTTTTTTTTTTAAATGAAATCGAATAGTCACAAAGGCTCATGTAAAGCCCACATCATCAACTCATAATTTGAGCATATCACATCAGAGTTAATAACATACATGCAGCGGAATCAAATAACACCACATGTGAGAGAAATATAACTTGGAACTGACATAAACTATATACAACAGTTTTACAACATGCTATATAACAAAAGATTGGCTATAAAAAATGTCACATACGGTATAGCCAAAGTACATCATTCTGTTTCTACATTTATGACAATATGATATACAACAAAAATTAGATTACTATAAGAGTCTATACAAAATATACTCAATGGGCATACATCGCCTTTAAACATGATATCCCAAGTAGGCAGCCACTGGATTTTCATCAAGATCCGGTATACTTACAACAATAATATCATCGATGCAATCATAGAGGTCATCCATGATTACATAGGGGAAGAAAAGAAGAAAGGGTGAGTCAATAGTTCATAAATAATGAAGACTCCCCCAGGAATTTTTGCAATGAGCCAAACTTTTGTTCATGCAATTGTTCACATTATCAGCTAATCAACTTCATAAAAATATTACTAATTCATTAATCAAACTTGATGTAGCTGATGAAGTAAACAACACATTCATAAATCATTTTAAATCATTATATATATAGCTATGAATGTATGCATATGCTCCAAAATACGTTTGGATACATATACATATAAACCATCTAATGCATATCTTGTACATAATAAAAGTCCATAAAACATCATATGCAATCCAGCTGTAAATGTATACATAAGTTCTTTTTCATTGAGAATCTTATGCATACCAATACATCTAGCATGAAATACCTCTTAAACCAATACACATAAATCATCAATAACAATGCAATGCATGCTTTAATCTTTCATTTTTCTTTACTTTCGTAATGTGTACAACATGCTTAATAGACTCAGCCCGAGCAACTACACACACCGGCCTAAGGGACAACTCCCTAGTCTCGAACATAACGGGCTCAGCCCAAGCATTTGTGCGTAATGGGCCCAGTAATAGCACTTTTCATAATTTTCTTTATTTTTATTATAATGGACCCAGTCCTCTTATTTATCTCTTGAATATTGGCTCATGTTCATTCTCACATATCAATGCACATGCTCATGTCAATGCACTTACAAATCTCAACAATCATGTCTCAACAACTGAAATTAAATAAATTATCATTCATCATTAGCTCAAAATCTCAAAGCACAAAGTATCAATAATCATAGTATATCTTTCATATCTTAACACTTTCAAAATCACAACAACAATATCAATTATAACTTATCAAATATTTCATAAAACATTTAAAGTATCAAGTCATAATAAATCATTCTCAAATAACATATGACTGACTCAACTTTTCTATAGCTTTAAACAATCTTTAAAAGCATTAAAATTTTATTCTTTCTCAACTTGTTTAGTATTTTTAAAACATCTAAAATCATTTATAAAATCATTCGAAAAGATAAAACATAATTCGTCCTCAGTGAGTAAATATTACTCACCTCAATCCTTTGATATTTATTGGACACCAACACAACCTCTAAACCACAAGAAGCGGCAATATCACATTGCATGCAAATCTTAGACACCATCTATAACTCAAAACTTAATCAACAAGTGCTTATAACCTCATAAGCACTTAACCTATAATACCCAAGGCTTAATGGAACTCATAACATGATTCCATAAGCTACTAGAGTTAATCCATGGTAATTTACTAGGGAGTAACATGCTACATAACAAAACTTAACTAAAATCACAAAGTTAACTTAATACTTACCACAATGAATGAAGACCCGGTTGAAGGAACTTTGATTCAATGTTTGAACTCCACAAATGTGACAAAATTCTAGACAAATAATCAAGATTAAGCAACATGCAAGTGATGTTTAGCTCAATCTTGAGAAAATAGACTTAAGTTTGAGAATTTACCTCAAACGATCGGTGAAAACGATAATCTAACACCGATGAATGCATTACCGGTGTTAAAAATCACAACCCAAGCCTTAAAAGATCACTCTCTTAAGGTTTAGAGCAAAGCCTAGGAGAGAGGAGAAAGCTTCAATTCGTTCCAATTCAGAAAAATGAGAAAATGAGCTGAAAAATTTGTGTTTCAGCTTTTATATAACGCATTACTGTTCACGGCGTCCGAACCATTAAATAAACTTTTCGGACGACAATGCATATGGTTTGTCCGAACCCTACTGCGAACGAGGTGCGGACGGTTGCTACTGAGTGACCAGTGGCAAGAGACCGTCCGGACGACACTTTGGACGACCTACGGACGAACGCTATTGATTGAACAGCATCTGGGTTCGTCCGGACCGCTGCAAATGATCCATACTAGGTAACGACCGTCCGAACGATAATACCACCCTCCAGACGCCCAAGGCAAATTTTTACTAGTCATTTGTATAATTAAGTTTGTAAAATCTTCTAATCATATCTCGGGTATAACAAATGAGACCACATTGATCACATATGCAACCTCACATCACAACAACCACAACACAACCAACATACAATGGTAAAAAAATTTCACAACCACCAATGACCCTTTAATTTACAAATGACAACAAGTTGGCCCGAATGCACATGGATAAAGGCACTATCATTAAAGAGAAACCACTAACACATGCACATCACATATACTACACAACCAGATATGGGGCTAAAATCCCATATATTCAACATTGGTTTACCCCTTATCCATCCATAAAATAGACAACAGAGATGTTGACAAAAAAAAATGGTTGATTTTTCCTTAAAACCAACAGTGTTGACACAGGACCTAGTAATAAACACACAGAGGTTCAATTTTTCATTAACTTCAACAAAACCTAAAGGACGAAACCTATTATACCCAAACAAAAATACGTCACCCAACCGGAATAGAAATAGAGAATTTGAATGTTTCTAAAAATTCATAAACGAAGCAACTAATGGTGTCACTAAAAACGGGAAATTTACCTAATGAATGAAGTCCAGAATAATGTTGTTCCTACTGAATATCGCAAGGTACAGCCCCAAATCAGTGCAAAAAAGTCTGCAAAGCGTAACAAAGAAGGTGCGAATCGTAACAATGAAGTAGAGTTTAGATTCATTAGGAAGGATTTTTAGTGTTCATCTTCAAAGTATTTTAGGGTTGGTCTTCAAAGGTCATGGGTAAAGTAAATGAAGTTGGAACGAGTAGGTATGATTTGAAAAAAAGTCTTACAGATTATGAACAGCGCCTGAAAACCGACACCAAAAAAGTTTGATTACTTGAGGGATTCCAAGCCAGCTACGTGTATAAGTTGTGGATTTTTGTTTTTGAAGAGATAAGGGGTAAAATGGTCCAAGTCACGTCAAAATACCACGTGTGCGGCATGTGAGGGCCCTCCATTAGGATTTAACAGAAAATCCTAACGGAGGGGGGACATTGCAAAAAATTCAAACTTTGATATACTAAATTGAGATATTTTGAACTTTAGGAGGGACATTACAAAAGTCGTGACATTTCAATGGAAATAAGTGAAGTTATCCCCCTCCCCCCCCCCCCTCTTTTTTTTTTGCTCGTAAGCTCAGATTGGATATAAAAAACCATTACATAAGGTCAAAAATTAATTAGGAAAAATACACACGTCCACACACACTCATACACACAAAACAATCATATCCAATTTTAATCCAAATTATAAAGAAAAATGCTTAGAGTACTACTGTTTTTACTTCAACCCCTCTATAAACTTATATGACAATCTACATGAGTGTCATGTGAACTAGTACGTCGATTTATAAGAAACTTATAATAAAAGCTTTAATACCCCTAGCAACACTCCACCATAAAGCTCAAATGGACAAAATTGGGTATAAAAAGCCACTTCATGAGGCCCAAAATTGTTTAAAGAGTAATGGTCTACACACTCTCACTTCTCCATTTGATTAAAATCTAAGAAAAATCTATCACAAATTCAATGGTGGTTTTAAAAAACCAATTAAGAGTGGAGAAATATAAGAAAAATTTATCACAAATCTAATAGTGATTTTAAAAACCAATTAAAAGTAGGGAGAAATAAATGTGAAAAAGTAAAAATATGTGTAGCATTATTCTTCTTTAAGACATACCTGCACATCAAAACAATCATATCCAATTTTATAGGAAGTCCCGAAGCTGTAGGAGCACTAGCAGCAAACACCGAACCATTTTATCTAAATTTAAGGAATAAAATTATTTTTTGTTTCCTTATAAAAAAACACTTCAAAAATATATTTCCTTATATTTCCCTATATCAATTAAACACTCTTTTTTTACTCTTATTTTATTATTTTTTCTCACTTTCCCTTTTTGTCATTTCACTGTTCAAGGATGACATATATTTTAAGATTATAATAATCCATTAGGTAGCCACAGTGCTCTAATGCATTAGGGTAGCACTATAACCACCCAATAGTTTAAGGAAATGAGCAAGCTTTAGAACATTTATAGTAGCTTCTTTATAATCCCTTCCATTTTCTAAATATAGGAAAAATTTCAAAAAAACCATAAAAAATGACCTACATCAGTTTCCTTAAACATTGAGTTTGCTATAGTTGAACCAAAATGTATAGAAAACCAAAGAGCTTCTCTATCTATTATTTTAATCTAAAATATATCTCTCTCATCTCTCATCTCTCCTATTTTTGCCTTTAATTGGAGATTGTGTTGGAATTTTGTAAAAAAAGTGAGAGTAATTAGGGAACTTGTATTTTGTAAAGAAATAATATTTTAATGGTATAAGGAAAAATAAGGAAAGTTATTGTAGAATGTATTTGGATAAAGAAGCAAAAAATAGTTTTGTTCTTAAATTTAAGAAAAATCATAGAGAAACTACTGTGAATGCTCTTATAAGGCATCTCCTGTAGGTACCTTTTTTGTTTTTTATTTTGTTTTGTTTTTTTTTTTTCAAAATTTTCTTATATTTTAGGAAATGAAACAAACTTTACGATATCTACTGTTACTGCAATAATCAAAATCGTAAAACCTCATGAAGGCACCACACGTGGAATGGCCAATCTAACCTTCCGATTTTGTTCTTTAAAATGCCTTTCCCTTGGTCTATTTGGGAAAAGAGGCATTCTTTCTTTTCCATTACTTATTTTTCGTTAAACAGTTCACAATCAATAATTAAGAGATAAGCATTAAGCACCTCTTTTTTCTCAGAAATGGTCAAAACTACATTTTTCCTTCGGTGAAAGGTATTTCAGTCATTTGAGAACCGACGACATGATAGAAATATGACCGTTGAGACCTGCGGAACCAAGCGTTTTCAAAATCATTATTCTATTCGAAAAAACAAAACTAAAGTAATAAAATGCGGAAACTTCACTTAACCCCCTCGAACTGTCATCGCCTTTTGTAATCACCCCCTCGAATTTCAAAATATCTCCAATTTAGTATATTAAGTTTTAATTTTTTGCAATCCCCCCTTCCGTTAGGATTTTCGTTAAATCCTAACTGAAGGGGTGTTAAAATACCTAACATCCGCTTAATATTTCTCAATTTTCCAATTTTTTTTTTTAAAAAAAAAAAAACTGACCCAACGTGGGTCAGCGTGACCCACGCTGGGTCACCCCCGTGAACCCACGCTGGTCACCCCGTGACCCCACGCTGGGTCACCCCCCGTGACCCATGCTGGGTCACATCCTTCTTCTCCGAGTAAAAACACAACCGATCGGTTGTTTTACAAAGCTGGAAATAGCGCATCAGAAACCATCGAACGGGAAGATCAACAAGTAAAAACACAACCGATCAAAGTAAACAACATCGCACCAAAAAGTACAAAAAATTGCTAAAACGAAACCGTACAAGAACGGTTGAAGATGAAAACCAGAGAGAATAGAAAGAGAGAGAGAGAGAGCGCGGGTCACGCCGTGACCTACCCTGGTCACACCGTGACCCAGCGCGGGGTCACGCCGTGACCCAACGTCGGGTCACGTTGTGGCCATCCGTGGGTCGCCGATGCACCTTCCTCCTCCACAATCGTGTGTGAACTACCCACGCCGATAGAGCACCCCCCCTGCATTACTCAGATCCAGATGCATCCTTTCTTCTTCGATGCCACGATGCACCTGTAAAACAAGGACCCCCTCTCAAGAGTTTAGGCCGACGATTGCCAGGAACACAAACTTCATGACCTGATGCACCTGTAAAACAAGGATCCGCTGCAATTGGCGTGACCCAACGCTGGGTACCGGCGTGACCAGCGACCCAGCCTGGGTCACCCGTGACCCAGTGGTCCCAAACAATTTTTTTTTAATAATTTTTTATTCATAAATAGGATAAATTTGTAATTTAAAAAAAGTTAGGGCATAATAGTTATTTCACCCCTTGACCGTCTGAATTTAACAGAATTAGTTAACGGATGGGGATTGGCAAAAAATTAAACTTAAATACACTAAATTGAGAGGTTTTGAAATTTGAGGGGTGATTGCAAAAGGCATTGACAGTTCATGGGGGGTAAGTGAAATTTCCCCTAATAATAATTCAAAGCGCCCGCTAGAATCAGATACCCAGTAAAAGGTTTCACACAGCGAAACCGACTGTCTCTATATCTCTCTCTCTCTCATACAAAGATACCCAAAAAGAGAAGAAGAAGAAGAAGAGGTGGGTTCATCGGTGGATTAATGGAAAAGTGTGGAGCGGAGGAGACAGCAAAGGAGATAATAACGGAGGTGGTTCAGCAAGGAGAGGCCGCTCATCCCTACGCTTTCCATGTGTCTGGACCTCGCAATGTGTCCTCTCCTAATTGGAGAGATCTCATCAGTTCTAGCTGGTTAGTACCCATTTCGATTCTCGATCCACTTCTATCATTTGTCATTTGTCAACATATTTTTGTGATTCGGTCCTCCGTTTAACAATAGTTCTTGAATATCTCAGACTGGGTGACTGATATTTGCAAAATGTTACTCACCAATTCCAAAAATGAAGTGATAGAGAAGGCTTCTCGAAATCTAAGGGAGTCTGTGAAATTCCAAAGTTTTAGGTGGTTTTGAAAATTTTCGCAGAATGGGTTTGTCCCGAATTGCAAAATGTCGAAAGGGTGCTTGGATTTTTTTAGCTTTGAATGACTAATTTGTGGAATTTTTTTATCACAAACACAGAAAAGTGACAGAAACTTGGAATTTATATAAAGATCTTATATTTATTTGTATCAAAAAGGATGTAGCTTTGGTAAATTTTTTGGTAGAACTTTCCTTATAGAAGTGTTGGTGGGTTTTTATGGGTATGTGGTGGCCCATCAAAGCCTAGCGATTTTGGTATGGAAGCTTGGTTCTGTCATGACATGGCCCCTTGTGATTCGCTAGGATGTAGTCATTTTGAATTTGGTTCGGGGAGGTTTATTTTTGGTAATTTATTCAATTGGAATAAATATTAGTTGAAGCTCCAATTGAAAAGTATTTGATCTGTTCGTTCAAATTAGAAATGTTTGCAATTGGATTTGTTTGAAGTGACTTCAATAAAGAGGATTCTGATTTTGGCAAATACTGCCCATATTTGAATTGACAGCTGGGCTGTGTTTCTTGAAATTTTTATCTCCAGGAAAAAAGAAAAAAGAAAAAAATCTAGGTATCCAAACAGAACTTGAAACTGTTATTAAAATAGATGCCAGATATTGAATTATGCAGTACCAGGATTTTTCATCAAAATTCTGTCTTTTGTTTATTTTAGCCGGAATTAGCATTAGATTACTTTAAACTTTGAGATTGGGGCACATTTTCGATGGCTTTTGTGATTCTTCAATTATTGGCTATCTCGATTAATTAGTGAATGTTGTCTTGCATGACAACTGGCATTTATACATTTGTGTGTGGTGTAACTTTAACGTAATCAGAGTTACACCATCCAATAAATTTTTATTAAACCAATATTTTATGGAACCCATCGGTTAGAGAAAATGCCTTCATAGGCTTCAAATGGACAACAAAATGAAGACAATCTATATAATATCAGCTTCATAGATTTATTTTTTTCATATATTTAGGAAAAAAAACTGTAATTTAGAATATTTTAAAGAGAAGATAGTTCTTACTATTTGATCATCTTGACTTTGAGTAGTGCTACACGTCAGAAGATCCTCACATTTGTGAGGAAATGTGAGGATTTTTTGACGCTGGATGTGCAACTCTACTCCTTGGCTTTTGGTAAGAATGATGGTTATAAGAAAGACGTTTAATCCAACAGTGGATTTAATAAAATATTATTGTTGAAAAGTTATTGAGTGGTGCAAAAGATATACAAGATGTCACTTGAACCTAATCCTATGCATCCACGCATAGTCAGACATTCACATTTTTCTTGTTTACAGTTCTGAAAAAATCATTAGTTAGTCATCTTCAATTTGTTACTCCGTCTAGTAGCTTCTAAGATTGGAGAAAAAATATGGAAATTCAGGATCTTACAATCAGTTGCGTTTGGAATAGTGGTTGTTAGACTTATCAATTTTTCCCTCTTTTTCCATCTTTGCAACTGAATTGTGTATATGGCAAATAGCCATATGTGGGCCTTTGAAGTCAAATTAGCCAATTTGTAGTCTTAGTCTTATAGAGATTATTAACTTTGAGATTAGCTGATTATTGCTTATGTATATCATGTTTTAGTCCATACTATGCCCCTTGGTCTCTTGGAATCAAAATGGTGCTATAAATTTTAAATGCTATGAAGCACTAATTTATTTAGCTCCTCTTCTCTCTGTTCATTCTAGGTTAGTAACCTACCACAACACAGCCTACATCATGTTTTTGAAGTTTTACTTGAGATGAAAAGAAAGGAAAAAAAATGGTGCTATTAATTTCAAATGCTATGAGGCACTAATTTATTTAGCTTCTCTTCTCTCTGTTCATTCTAGGTTAGTCATCTACCACAACACAGCCCACATCATGTTTTTGAAGTTTTACTCGAGATGAAAAGAAAAAAAAAATGTAAAAGAAAAGGGTTCAAAAAGAGTAGTTAGATGTTTTTCTGTTTTTCATATTACACAACCACCATTATTGAGGCATGATACTGCTTGCTGCTGCTGGTGACTGGAGGAAGGTGTTCTTTGTTCTGATAGTTTTGGAGTAGGAAGAAGACTTATGTCAATCATTTTGGGAATTTGGTGTGTGTAAGATCTGAGATGGGGGACTTAAATCGAATGTATTTTTTGATTGTTGGTAGTTCTTTGATCTGTGTTTAGGCATTGACCCTATCCTCCATTATGATTAACTGGCTGTTCACCTTTGCACTGTTATATAGTGTTAGAAAGTAGTAGTTAATAAACTGCCTTATTCCTCTGCTTTGTTTGTTTGTAATTGGCAAAGGTCAACTGAAAGAAATGTGGACTTTTGGAATGTGGTTGTTGAAAAAATGCTCTTTCCACTTAAATTTATTTTCTAACTTTTATCAGACTAGCAAACTGTGTAATTCATTGTAAAAATCTTTTCTATTTGATTATCATTGAATGAGTATCTGCATTTTCAACACATAGAAAATGCCTTTGAATTTCTTGTCACTTTACTATGTTTTAATCAATATCTGGATGTCCATTTCTGATGGCTGAGTATTGTGCGCAGGAAGGATACGAATTACAAAAGAACTGTAATTGCCTGTTTCATACAAGCAGTTTACTTGCTTGAACTTGATAGACAAGAGAACAGAACTGAAGAAAATGCTCTTGCTCCAAAGTGGTGGCTTCCTTTCAAGTACAAGCTAGCACAAACCTTAATTGATGAAAGAGATGGATCCATCTTTGGTGCAATATTAGAATGGGATAGATCTGCAGCAATGGCTGACTTAATACTTATGAGACCTAGTGGTGCTCCAAGGGCTGTTTTAGTACTTAGAGGAACATTGCTCAAAAGCCCAACAATGCGAAGGGACATTGAAGACGACCTCCGCTTTCTGGCTTGGGAGAGCTTGAAGGGCTCTGTCAGGTTTAAAGTAGGTTTGGAGGCACTGAAATCAGTTGCTGATAGGTATGGAAGCAGCAATGTATGTATTGCAGGTCATTCCTTGGGGGCTGGGTTTGCTCTCCAAGTGGGAAAAGCATTAGCCAAAGAAGGGATATATGTGGAAACCCATTTATTCAATCCACCTTCTGTTTCACTAGCTATGAGCTTAAGAAATATTGGAGAAAAGGCTGGATTTGTTTGGAAGAGATTTAAATCAATGCTTCCTACAAGTAGTGAAACTCCAGTTAGCAGCGATGAGGGCGAAAAGGCTTTCGGAGTAGGATTGAAGAATTGGGTTCCTCAATTATCTGGATTGAAGAATTCTGGTGTGGGGTTGGGAAAATGGGTACCTCATTTGTATGTAAACAATAGTGACTATATCTGTTGCTCGTACACTGACCCTGATGGCACAGAAGGAAACAATGCCGGCAAGGAGAATACAGGCCCTACATATGCGGGGCAAGTAGCAGCAAAGCTGTTTGTGAAGTCCAAGGGCGGACAGAAGTTTCTTGAGGCTCATGGGTTAGAGCAATGGTGGTCTGACGACTTGGAACTTCAACTGGCTGTCCATAATAGCAAGCTTATAAGCAGGCAGCTGAAATCCTTGTATAGCTTACCAGCATCACAACAAACACAGGGAAACCCTCGATAGTAAAGGGGTGGCCACTGTCATTTGCTAAAGAAAAATGCTATATGTACTTTTAAGTGCTTACTCTCAAATGCTTATTTCTTGATGCGGTAGTGAAATCACCATTGAATTTTGGACTGGTTAATCTGTATATGACATAAATGGTGATTTTGACTGCTACACCAAAAAATAAGCACTTGAAAGTAAGAACTTGAAAATACACGGAGCATTTTGGCAAATAACTCATTTTCAATCCGTAAAATTCCATGCTACCATTCGGTGCGTGAACTTTATTTGTCTTGATTTACTTTGCACATTGGCTTTTATTGCTTTCTTCTCTGTTGTCTTGATTTACTTTGCACATTGGCTTTTATTGTTTTCTTCTCTGTGTTGACCAAATGTTTCAACTGGATATATAAAAGAGCCATTCTTTGATTTTCTTATAATGGCTAAATGCTGATCAAAACATACAATCGCAACCATTATTCTAGAATTGAATGGATAGAATTTTGTCACATCAGCATTTGTTATTTATAATTCTTAATTCATTGTAAATGTTAGAGTTGGCAAGTGTAGTAAGTTTTGAGATGGCAAGATCTCTCATACCATTTAATTTAAAAAACAATGGTTTGGATTTTAAGAACTTTAATAAGGTAAAGTATCATCGGCCCATTTAGCGGTCCATGGCCCAACATCGCCGGCACTGCTTAGACCCACCAATGTCCTCTAGCAATCGCCGTCGATCGGCTGTCACAGATGTCATTCTCTAACCACCTCCTTTGGTAGCCGTCAACCGGCCAATGCAGTCCTCTGGCAATCATCGTCCATCAGCCCTTGCCATCCTCTGATCACCGTCGTCTACCGATTGCTGCTGTCAGTAGCCTTCCACACTCGAACTCATAATAAGATTTTCTTTTGCATCACACTGGATCTTTTCCTATCTGATCTTACATAAATTTTTTCTCTTGCTGCACAAGTTCATCATTAGCTTCATCAACGATTCCAAAGGCCAAGCTCACGATCAGATTTCAGTGCTATCCGCATCAGATCTAGCTCTAGCAAAAAACATAAAAATTGAAATTCACTTTTTTTTTCCTAACTCAAGCGTACTGGTGTTAGAATATTTCCTACATATTTCCATCTTAGCATGATTAATGTTCCGTTTGTTTCGACGTAAAATATTTTTTGCCAAAAAATATTTTCAATAAATCATTTTTTCCAAAAAAATGATTTCCCTAAAAATGTTTTTCGACATTTGGCTCATACGGAAAATGAGCGACAACAGAAAATGACCGGCGACTATTGACTTCTTCGGCGGTGGTCAGGTGGTGTTCCAGTGGTTTGAAAAGGAGAAACTCAAACTTGAAAAATGATATACAAAATTTAAAAATGTAAATCATTTTTCAAAACTAAAGAAGCTATTTTGGTCAAACAGAAAATTATTTATTTTTCGTCGCATAAAACACCAAAAAATACGAAAAATATTTTACATCGAAAAAAATGAAGGCTTTGGCTACATTTACCTACCACATTTTCCTTATAAATAGGGACACATTTTATATTATGTAACCTATATCAATATGTTAAAGTTGTAGCCCTAATGGTCTTTATCAGTCTTCTTCTGTATCTTCTTTCCCTTTCTTTTCTTTCTCTCTCATATATTCTGTTGGGAAATATTTCCCTCAATCCAACTCATCTACATAACTTCTACTAGTGGGTTGATTAAAACCCATTGGGCCTCAATTTCAGTTTCAGCCTTCTCAATCTTGGTCTCAGACTTCTCAGTCTTCTCAGTCTCGGTCTCAGACTTCTCAGTCTCGGCACCAAGACTTCTCAGCCTTCTCAGTCTCGGCCACAGACTTCTCAAACTTCTCAGTCTCAGCACCAGACTTCTCAGACTTCTCAGTCTCGGTCTCAGATTTCTCAGCCTTCCTTAAGTCTTGGTCTCAAACTTTTCAGCCTTCTCAGTCTCGGTCTCAGACTCAGCCTTAGTCTCAGTCTCAGTTTAGTCTCAGTCTCAGCCTCAGCCTCAGTCTCAGCTTCAGTCTCAGTCAATTCAGGAAGCCTAATCTAGAAAAAGTTATTATCGAGATTAAACATTATAATGAGATAAAGCAACGATGTGCACAGGTTCATGAAGATACGTCTTTATCTCGATGTGATAAGAGGAAGAAGAGTCATTCCCAAAAAGGAATACTATTGCGATTAGCTTTATTCCCGGATAATCCTAGATAAACTCTTATCTCATCTAATTGGGGATAAGAATTCTACTTGGATTCCAACTAACAGTTCTATTCATATTCAAATAAGAGAATTATATTTAGACTCATATAAGAAGATGTCAAAGCTGAACAAACTCTTAGCCTATAAATAGGCCCATACTATCATATATCAACAGATTGAAATCTCTGCACTCTTATTTTCTAAAGAATCAATCTCTCAGATACTGACTTAGGCATCGGAGTGGGATCTAGCCGGCACTCCCGGCAAGCCCCTTTGTTCATGTTTATTGTTTTGCAGCTATCAAAGAAACTTTCAATGAAAGCACACGTCACCATACCAGAAACTGTACCAACAGTTTGGCGCCGTCTGTGGGAACGATGTATCGTTTCTCATTAAAAATAAATCTGCAATGGTGACTACCTGTTCTGATAGGCTTCCTCCTTCAAAATCCTTGATCGACCATGCTAGATCTACACTAATCCATAGGGGATCTACATGTATCTCTATTCGCACATAGCAAATCCGGATTGAGCAGTACGAGTGCACAGATCTGTTTGGCTTGAACAAAGATGTAAAGATGCTGCACCGTGGAGGACCAAGCACTGGGTTTACTCACGAGCAGCAGCTGTTGAATTGTCCTCCAATCGCCAGATCGTTCTTTCCTATCTGTGTTACCTGATCATGGACAATGAGGAGTCCCACTTTTCAAGCAAAAAAGGAAGACCACACACCTCACCCTTTGACTTTTCAAAAGAGTAAAGACACAAGAGATGGAGTATTTCCCCATCCACGAATCAGATGAGTGTTAGCTTAGTCCTCTATTTATCTTTATTTGCTATATGCCTTGAAAAATGTGCGTGTTAAACAAAAAGAAAAAGAGGATAAGATTACCTTCTCTAAAAGCTTTAGTGCAGTTGTTCAAGAAAGAAGAAAAAGGAGGTGACCATCAATCAGACCACACGGCAGAAACTTTTATGTAAAAGAAAGGAGGATTGTTGACTCATTAAACCAAAAGAAGCCGATAAGAAATCAAATCAAACAAAAAAGCGGTTTCAAAGTCAAGCAACCGAATCATCACCAGTTGGAGATGAATTCGCATCCAAACCTAAAGCAGTTCTCTCGAGTCAGGGGCGGTCAAACCAGAGTCTCTGCAGGGTCTATTGGCTCAACCTCTAAAAGCCGTCATTGACGTGTAGCTCTCGAAGCGATCTAGCTGAATTCGAGAACGAAAAGCATGGTAGAGATTCCATGCAAAATAGATCTACAAAGGAAACACAAGAAAAAAGGAGCCTCCTTCATCAATATGCGAAGATAAGTTTACATTTATGCCTTTTTCATTAGCTTCGTACTACTCGGCATTTTACAATTTATTGGAACTCAATCTTGCCAACTCATGAATGTCAGATTTTGTGACTTGTCTATTCATTGCCTTTATAAATTTCAAGTGGATATAAAAAAAAATAAAATAAAAAAAAGGGTTAATTACTGTTTCCCCCCATGAACTACCAGCCATTTCCCACATGGCACCATTAACTGACAAGTGGGACAAAGTGCCCTCTTGGACTACCATTTAATTACCTTTTGCCCCATTCCGTCAGTCAACCACGTTAAATCAATTGAAATGACGCAAATACCCTAAGTGGATGAACAAATTTACATAAAATACTCTAAAATTAAATAAATTTAATATATATATATTAATTATAAAACAATAAAAAAACAAAATTAAAATTAAAAAAAAAAAAAAAAAATTGAAGAAAGGGTGGCTCTCGAGCCACCCCTTAGGGCCAATGGGGGTGGCCGGCCACCCCATTTTGGCCAATGGGGTGGCTGAGCCACCCCCAACGGCCGTATGGGGGTGGCCGAACCACCCCCAAGGCCGTTGGGGTGGTTCGGCCACCCCGATGAGTAAATTGGGGTGGCCGAAACCACCCCAAGGCCGTTGGGGTGGCTCGGCACCCCCATGGAGTAAATTGGGGGTGCCGAAACCACCCCCAAGGCCCTTGGGTGGGCCGACGCCCTGGGGTGTTTCGGCCACCCCAGACCGGCGTCTGGGTGGCGAACCACCCCAGGGCCGTTGGGGGTGGCTCGGCACCCCCATGGAGTAAATTGGGGTGGTTCGGCCACCCCCAGACCGGCCGTTGGGGGTGGCTGAGCCACCCCCATGGGCCAAAATGGGGTGGCCGGCCACCCCCATTGGCCAAAGGGGTGGCTCTCGAGCCACCCCTTCTAATTTTTTTTTTTTTTTTTTTTTTCAAGTTTTTTTTTTTTTTTTTTTTTATTTTAAAAAAAATATTTTATTTATTCTTATTGGGGGCATTTATGTCCTTTTACAAATTTCACGTTTAAAAAGAGAATATTCCGTCTGATTTAACGCCGTTGACTGACGGAAGGGGGCAAAAGGTAACTAAATGGTAGTCCAAGAGGGCACTTTGTCCCACTTGTCAGTTAATGGTGCCATGTGGGAAATGGCTGGTAGTTCATGGGGGGAAACGGTAATTAACCCTAAAAAAATAAATAAAAAAGGCAAGACAAGAAACGTGTCCCAGCCCCATGAGGCTTGGGAAGGAATAACTTTAGCCCATGATATTAAATGGGTCTAGTTAACTTTTCTTGGTAAGTTCTGTATTTTAATTTCCTGGGAATTACTATGATAAGACACTATTCAGTCCGTAAAAGTACTAAAATTCAAGTGGTAGGATTTTCTAATCCCAAACCCAAGGCTAACGTCAAGTGGACAAATTGGGATCTGCGAGCATTGCTATCTCACCCTCTATTTAGCCTCCTTTTCAGGCTTTTGATTGCAGATGTCCAGCACATATGGCAATTAAGAGGCAACTGAGAATAACAAGAAACAGAGAGGCTGCAGAATGCTCAGAATCCAATCTCCACCGTTCACAATGAAGATTCATGTGTCATGAACATCTCTCTCAATTTTCAGCTCAATCGAACCACAAACGCTCGTCAATCAGAACTGTTTATCAAGACTGGACAGAATTTTCAGATTTTGGTTTTTGGAGCCATTGGAGCTTATGTTTGTCTGGATGTGCAGCGAACCATGCCACAGAAATCAAAGCAAAAAGAGCTCCCACATCCACAGAGCAGTGTCCTTCTGCTAACGTGTGGTGGACTCAAAGAAACTGAAAAGAAATTAAAAAAGAAAAGCCTCTGCTTAAGCGCGGACAGCACTTGAGGCAAAAAGTTCAGGGAAAACTATCCAGAATATACCCAAAGAAATCATGAATAGGAAAATTCCTATACACCTCTATCACGTATTCAAGATGCTTTCCAGAGCTAAAGCAAGAGCAACAACTATGTAAAAAGAGCAAAAGACCCGAGTAAAAAAGTTTCTCACTCGCCCTCGAGTGGCACATTTCAACTCCGAACTCTCCAAGCTTATCTCCAAGCGAAATATCTTGGTACTTCGTAAGCTATGCCCATCTTCGAACAAACCGGCAATCAGTTAAGCTATACAACAATGCGAATCCAAAAGGAAGCTAAAATATTTCGGGAATCTCTGAAATCAAACCGAGACTAATGTCAAAGTATTTTACGACTGAAAGAGAAAGAGCCGTCCTCATTCAAACTAGCTCAGAACTCCCTAACAAAATGGGAAGCCTCGATAAGTCAAGTCTCACTTACAGGAAAGTCATCTTAATGGCTCGACTTCCACGAACACAATCAAAATGTCGCTCATGTTCAACACCGAGAAGAGATCCCAAGCTGGTCTTCCACCATTGAAATTTGAGCTTCCTCTCAATTCGAAACCACACATACTTTTGAACATATGCGGCCTTGGGGGGTACTTATTCGAAATATGATGTTGTTACATGCTTTTCTTAACCATCTAAATGCAAGGGAATAGCTAATGACATAAGGAGTTCGTCTTAGAACTATCAGCATCCTAGCAGCTCACCAGGACCCCGGAATTTCTTCTCAGAAGCTCTTCTCGGAATCTCCTCTCAAGTGCTTCTCGGAATCAGAAGTTAAATCCTCTCAGTTACCTGGATAGCTAATTGGGACGCTTGTCAAATTCTCTTGGTTAACTAGAAAGTTAACCAAGACGTCTGTAAATCCTCTCAGTTACCTGGATAGCTAACTGGGACGCCTGTCAAATTCTCTTGGTTAATTGGAAAGTTAACCAAGACATTTGTAAATCCTCTCAATTACCTGGATAGCTAACTGAGACGCCTGTTAAATTCTCTTGGTTAACCAAGACGTCTGTAAATCCTCTCAGTTACCTGAATAGCTAATTGGGACGCCTGTCTAATTCTCTTGGCTAACTGAAAAGTTAACCAAGACGTCTGTAAATCCTCTCAGTTACCTAGATAGCTAACTGAGACGCCTGTCAAATTCTCTTGGTTAACTGGAAAGTTAACCAAGACGTCTGTAAATCCTCTCAGTTACTTGGATAGTTAACTGAGACGCCTGTCAAATTCTCTTGGTTAACTGGAAAGTTAACCAAGACGTCTGTCAAATTCTCTTGGTTAACTGAAAAGTTAATCAAGACGTTTGTCAAATCCTCTTAGTTAATTGGATAGTTAACTGAGACGGTATTCCAGTCCAGATTAAAAGTTCAGGCAATGGATTCAAATGATCAAATCTCGAATTAAATATTCTCAGACTCAATTCTCAGTTACAAAAGTTACAAAAGCTATTCTCAAGAACTAAGCATCAGGAGCGTAGTCATCTAAATCGAAATCAGAATCATCTGAAGGTATGGAAGGGAGAAAAGGGTCCTCGGGTAGCCTACTTGACCATCAATCCACCAAGGAGCATCAGGGAATAGATCATTCCTTAGATCGTGGAGTTCTTGAGTTGCTTGCTTTGGAGGAGGGAGGAAGTCAGCCAAGACCGTCTTAAACTCAACTTTGAAAATTGATGGGTTCGAAGCTATCGTCCTGAAGCTCTCAAAACTTCAGTGAAAGTCACGAGTATACCAAGCAGAAAAGGGAGTCATATTTCAAAATCTTCTTCAGTGAATGTCAAGATTAACTGAGGGAGTCAGATTCCAAAATCTGTCTCAGTTCTCAGTTAAATCTTCCTCAGTTACCAAGACAACTGCTTTTTGCCGAGACGACTACTTTTACTGAGAGACGATTGCATATACACAACTTGTCGAACAAGAGAAATTTTATTGAATACTCTCAAAAATTTAATGCTCTCAGAATTAATTATTTATACTCAGTGCTAGAGCCAAGTATTAAGAAGGGACTGGATACTCCCCAGGAACAAGTGTTCCCCGAAACTGACTGCTCTAAAAAACGATCACCAGATGCTGAAGCCAAGTATTACAGAATACTTATTTTTTGTAAGTGATAAATACAACTGTCCAGTCATAACTAGCATGGCAAGAGACTTGACAAGACTCAATAAGGGAAGCTGCAAGAATCCGATACGTGGCATGACTGGATAGGATCCCGTGATGATTATAAGAGATAAAAACCGATATAGCCGGAAAAGAAGACAAGTGAACTTAATTCCCATAATCGAGTGACATCTCGGATAAAGGAATTGGGGGGGGGGGTAACTGTTGGGAAATATTTCCCTCAATCCAACCCATCTAAATAACTTCTACTGGTGGATTGATTAAAACCCATTGGGCCTCAGTTTCAGTCTCAGCCTTCTCAGTCTCGGTCTCAGACTTTTCAGCCTTCTCAGTCTCGGTCTCAGTCTCGATCTTAGACTTCTCAGTCTTGGCACCAGACTTCTCAGTCTCGGTCTCAGACTTCTCAGTCTCGGCACCAGACTTCTCAGACTTCTCAGTCTCAGCACCAGACTTCTCAGACTTCTTAGTCTCGGCATCAGACTTCTCAGACTTCTCAGTCTCGGCACCAGACTTCTCAGACTTCTCAGCCTTCTCAGTCTCGGTCTCAGACTTCTCAGCCTTCTCAGTCTCGGTCTCAGACTCAACCTTAGTCTCAGTCTCAGTCTCAGTTTAGTCTCAGTCTCAGCCTTAGCCTCAGTCTCAGCTTCAGTCTCAGTCAATTCAGGAAGCCTAATCTAAAAAGAGTTATTATCAATATTAAACATTATAATGAGATAAAGCAACGATGTGCACAGATCCATGAAGATACGTCCTTATCTCGATGTGATAAGAAGGATAAGAGGAAGAAGAGTCATTCCCAAAAAGGAATACTATTGCAATTAGCTTTAGTCCCGGTTAATCCTAGATAAACTCTTATCTCATCTAATTGAGGATAAGAATTCTACTCGGATTCCAACTAACAGTTCTATTCATATTCAAATAAGAGAATTATATTTAGACTCAGATAAGAAGATGCCAAAGCTGAACAAACTCTTAGCCTATAAATAGGCCCATACTATCAGGTATTAACAGACTGAAATCTCTGCGCTCTTATTTTCTAAAGAATCAATCTCACTTAGGCATCGGAGTGGGATCTAGCCGGCACCCCCGGCAAGCCCCTTTGTTCATGTTTATTATTTTGCAGCTATCAAAGAAACTCTCAACGAAAGCACACGTCACCATACCGAAAACTGTACCAACATATTCTATTATATATTTCTACTGCACAATCCCATTGAGATACAGGTGAGTGTGTCTGAGTGTACTATGTGGTTTAATAGATAAAAGATTAAAAGGTACTCAGTTGTTGTAGGAAAATTGGGATGATTAATTAAATAAATGGTTGTTGGCGATGACTTAAATTGAAATTTGGGCTGAGATAACGTCATGGTGGAAAAGAGTGAAAAGGGGAGATGGAAAAGGGAAAGGAAAAGAAAGGGAATAGTAATAAGTATTGCACACGTGGATTGAAGAGGGAGTGATCAAGAAGGTTTAGGTGTGTTAGAACCAAAAAAGCTACGACTTCATTAAAAAATAAAAAAAAGGGTTAAATATCTTTCATCCATGTTCTTTCTTTTTAACTACTTCAATATCATTTTATACTATAAATCATAGCTCAATTTTGACTAAAAACAAAAATGATATCTCATTCTATTTTTTGTTCAAATATTAACGGACATTCATATGTTTGTGTTAAGACACGTGGCTGTCTGTTAAAAAAGCAATGAATAAATATAAAATCAGTCTATGTGATTAGCCTAAATTACAAATCACTCCCTGTAGTATAAAAATGAATTCAGAAGTCCTTGTGGTAGGCCAAAAAAATAATTTAATCCATAGAGTCAAATTTCGTTAAAATATTTGACGGATTCTATTAGATGTCACGTTAGCACCAATAACGTGATGACACGTGTTACTCTTAATAAAAAATATAAATATTAAAACTAAAAAATTAATAAATTAATTTTTTTTTTTTTTTTAAAAAAAAGAAAGTAGTGGCTGACGGTAGCCACCCCTTTGTGATGGTAGGCTGCGAACCACCCCCTCTCCCTTTTTTTTTTTTTTTTTAATTATATATATATTAATTTATTATCATTTTTTTTTATTAAGAGTGACAAGTGACATCAAGTTATTGGCGCTGATATGACACCTAACAGTCCGTCAAATATCTTAACAGAATTTGACTCCAAGGATGAAATTGTTTTTTTTTTTTTTTTTTTTTTTTTTTTGCTACCATAGGGACCTCTGAATTTATTTTTATACCACAATGAGCGATTTGTAATTTAGGCACATGGATTTATTTTGTAATTATCCCTAAAAAAAAAATACAAAATTAAAATATTAAAAAAAAAATTTTTGAAAAAAAAAAAAAGAACCTCTCCTTTTTTTAATATTTTAATATTCTATTTTTTCTGTTCTTTTTAATAAGGCATAAACACATGTCATTTTTTCAACATTGATTTCCTTTAAATTGAGGTATCATTCCGTTTTTAGCCAAAATTGAGGTATCATTTATGATAATAAAGTGAAACTAAGGTTGCTAAAAATAAAATCGTTAAATCACATGTGGCAAAAATGTACTTAATCCTAAAAAATTAAAAAAAAAAAATAAAAAGAAGAAGCTAGCCAATGCATTAGTTGCCCCATATATATATTTTCTAATCATTAGTTGCCCCATTTATTATTTCAGCAATATACATTATTGATTGTGATATGTTTCTACAAAGATACTTATGAGTTTATTATGACCGTAGTTGTTCTTAGGGTAAATAAGTAATAGTATAAAAGAAAAAGTTGTTGAAGTATAGGGGTATACTCTATTTAGGGCATGTTTGGAATTACGTTGGAAAATAGAGCTTTTAAAGTCAAAAAAAGCTTTTTGGCAAAAACTTCATTTTTAAGCTTTTTTCAAAAGTACGTTTGGACCATTTTTAGAGTAAAAAGTCAAATAAGTACTTTTGAAATTTTTTATCAAACAGGCCAGCTTTTTAGGTACTAAAAATACTTTTAAGCTCTCTAACACAATCTCAAACAGGCCCTTATTTATTGAGAAATGTTAGGCTTAAATTTTTTTTTTTAAAAAAAAAAATCTTATAAAATGATGTGGCACAATTCAATCATGTTGTGCCACATTATTTTGTAAGAGTTTTTTTTTTTTTTTTTGGTAAAAAATTTTGTAAGCCTAGCATTCCTCTTATTTATTTAGTTTTTTTCTAATTGAAGTAGAGAAAATATTACAAGGGAGGGCCTTTCTCACACTTGATCCGAATGGAAGAGAGAGTGGGAGACCTAAAAAAAGGGGTGTGCTCCCCATAAATAAACTCAAAGGGAAAATAACTGTGCAGAAAATACAATCAAATTGTCAGAAAAAGGAATCAAAAAATGACCTGATCCTCTCAATAAGGGCTGCATAAAGTTGTACTAACACCAAAACAGGGGCAGTAGGCAAGGGCGCGACTGTTGCGAGACCCTTTAACCCTACCCGAACCCCTAATGCAAGGGGTACAGACAAGGGCAGGACCCTCGAAATATCCTTCAATCCTACCTAAACCCTTGCTAGGTAACAACATCAACTACCAGAAGGAAGCTGAACGGAAGAGGCACTGGCAAAAACGATCTGGATCTGAAAACGAGGTACGTAGCACAAGTCTCTATTGGGCTGGAAATTCGTGTTCGCGTGTCGGGTTTAGGTCGTGTCGAGACATGGTATAAGACTATATAGGTCGACCCTAACACGACTCATTTACTTAAACGGGTCAAACCTCTCAACTATAACCTTCTAATTTTGTATTGAGTTCGTGTCAGGTTCGCGGGTCATGTCAAAAATTGCTTGCAATTATGTCGCTTGTCGGATTCGAGTCATGTCGAAGTATATGTATAAGACTATATAGGTCAACTCTAACCCGAAAGGCTAAATTGCGATTTTAAAGGCCAAACTACGATTTTGCCAAACGCTTAACTGCGTTTTCAAAAATCACGTTTTTAAATCACACTTTTTAAAATCGCTATTTTTTAAATTGCACTTTTTGAAATCACAATCTCAAATGGACCCTTAGTATCCATGAAAAATTAACTGTACAAGTAAAACAACAGCTTAAGCCAGCTAGTAAACAATATTACTAAATAGTCAAAGTCTAAGCAATATGCAAGAAAGGTGCTGTGAGTGGCAACAAAAGAGATGGCATATACTGCTAGCTAGCAAGCAGAACATAGCTCCATATAATAAGGTGAAAATGGGCCACCTTGTGATTGGCTGGATCATAATTAAGGGGTGCGTGCCACCATGTTCACCAGATCTTCTTTCACACCATGCTGCAATAATGAGATAAGTAAAGGCATTAATAAATGTTTAAAACATATTTGACATTGTACTACCAGAAACTTCAACTAAGGAACACCAAAAATTCATCAAAATGTATTTTATGATGCTTTAAACTTTTGTTTTAACTGCCTCACTTGAGAAATAGGTTTTTAATGTTGCTAGTCAATATTAAAATTTTCATACTCAAGACAAAACGACAATACTCTTAAGGATTATTCAGTTAATCTCAGTTGTTGAATAGATTAACTGAACAAGAAATGAAAAATTCATAAGAGTAAAAACTAGAGCAGTAGGCCCAGTCAATTTATCAGGAAAAAAATAAGGTAAACAAAACCATTCAAAAACCTCCTCCATAGTAGGTAATCCGGTAAGTAATTTATTATCCTCTTCAGTGACAAGTTTTGAAATGACTTGAAAATTGCTTCATCAATATAGTCTTACTTCGAAGAAAGAATCTTTTTTAAATAGGTTTCAGCTAAAGCACCAATAGTAGATTGATCCTCCACCCAAGTTTTGTTTGAATCCTTATGAGGCTTCTTTTTAATTTCTTGCTCGCAACCACCCGTAGTTTTTTATGCATACAAGTATTTTTGTTAGAACGTTGATACATAACTAATGGAATGCTTAGAATATCCCCAAATAATCAATTTTCACATAAATGAAAATAAATTCTATGACACCCAAAAATCTCAATTAACCAATACCAAAATTAGTCTAAGTTTAGTTTATTCACGAGACCAAATTAGTTTATACCAAAATTAGTCTAAGTTTAGTTTAGACATTTCGTGTGCAACATCCAAACCAGCTTATTTTGGTTTACAAAGTTTTAGTCTAACATGTTTTAAGTTTTAATGAAGTAAATTAATCATATTAATACCCATGTTATCTATTTATAATTATTAAGTTAGTCTAACTAAGGTTGGGATATTACACAAGAAATGTTAGCTTGTAATTGAGCCAAAAAATAAATTGGATGAAGTTTTGGCCTCAAACCCATTTCCCGTAGGTCCTGACGTGCTGCATAGTTGTCTTTTGATTTTCCATTAATGTATAGTAGTATGTAAATTATATTATCCATCACATTTTTCTCTAAGTGCATGACATCCAGGTTGTGCCATATCAAATTATCTTTCTAATAGGGTAATGTGAAGAAAATACTTGTCTTCTTCCATTCCACTTCCCCATCTGCACCATCTTCCTCATTCCTATTTTTTCTTGATCTTTTTCTACGGACCTCAGGAACACGTTTTGGTGCTTGCAACTCTCGCAGGATCTCCTTGCCATCTGGCACAACGGGCGCCTCACCCAGTTCTTTCGTACCGTCAAAGGATTTCGTATCCTTTCTCCATCTATGATCCGGAGGCAACCATTGCCTATGCCCCATATAGTAATATTTTCTGTCGAAGGACATGCCTCTTTGCCCTTTGTACTCCATCCTGACAAATTCGTGTATGCAGGGAAATCATTTATTGTCCACATCAATGCCGCCCGCATCTGAATTTTTTTTTTTCTTTGAGACATCAAAAGTTGAAACCCCTTTGGCCCATAATTCATTCAATTCTGATATTAGGGGTTCTAGGTACTTATCTATCTTCATTCTAGGTGAGCTTAGGTGTAGGATTATCATGGATAACATGAAGAAAGGATGTTTCATGCACAACTATAGAGGCAAGTTATACGGTACCAATATAACTGGCCAAGTACTATGGGATGAACCATGTTCCCGAAAGGATTAAAACCATCTGACGCTAACCCAAACATGACATTGTGTGGGTCTGGGGTAAAGTCTAGGTGTCTTGCATCGAATGACTTCCATGCTTTACCATCTGCCGGATGCCGTCTTTTGTGCGTGCATGAGCATGCCACTTCATGTGGCTAGCAGTATGTTGTGATGTAAACAACTTCTATAGTATTGGTATCAAAGGAAACCATCGTAAGACCTTCACTGGTCTTCTCTTTGAGGTTTGGGATGACCCATCTGCACCAATAATGTTGTCCTTCCACTTTGACTTTTTGCACAATATACATGCATCTAAATTCTCTATCTCCTTCCAAAATATCATACAACCATCGCAACAAGCTAGTAACTTCTCATATCCAAGACCCAAGTCCTTCATATACTTTTTGGCTTTGTATGTATTGTTTGGTAAAAATAATTTGTATGTTCCCAGCAATTGATTGATGAACTCAAGTAAGGATAAGAAAATCGTGTTACTCCATCCACCCATACACTTCATATTATATAGATGTACAATAGCCCCCAACTTGCTATGTTTTGTATTCTCGTATAGTGGCTTGTCTGCATCTTTAAGCAAATCGTAGAACTTTCTTGCGCAATCATCATCGCCGTCTTCTTGCTCTTCTTCCACAACTTCGCCTTCAATTCCCATTTGAAACACACCGTCATTTACACTAGCATCGTACATTTCAAAAGCGTCATTCAGCATGGCATGCATCATTTCGGCCTTGTCAAGTATTGGAGACTTATTTACAGGGACCAAACCGGACCCTTCAATTATTGGATTTCTATGAAGGTCACTATTAATCTTTTCTCCATGCCATATCCAGTCGGTGTATCCCTCCAAAATACCATGCGAGCCAATTAGATGGTCATACACTTCGTCACACCGCAGTGAATGGCGCAAGCAACACTTCTTACATGGACACACAATAAACTCCTTGGTTCTGGAGTTGATGACTGCAAAGTTCAAAAAGGCTTCAACCCCACTAATATACTTAGCTGACAATTGTCACAATAGATCAAAGCAACAGACCACCCTCTGTCACCACACTTTTGACAAATAGTCACCTGCAACAACAAAACACACGTTTATTGCAGCCTCTTTGTCATATATGTATGAAACCTTATGTATATATATATAAACACAAACTAGGTCCCAAAATCCACACCAAAGGCACGCATCATTACAACCCACCCTAATATATTGCCTTGTCAAGGATAAGGAAATCTAGAATCAAACTACCTTCACAAATGTAAAATCAAGTAGGTACATACATGCTTACGCATAAATAACCTCAAGAAAACCTCATAAGCAAATATGATGTGGAAGTGAACAATAGATGGGGCTTTGCTATTTGAATGTCCCAAGGAAGCAAATGTCATCAACCCCTCACCCCTCTTTTCTTTCTAATCTACTAGTTGGAAAGATGAAGTAAATAAAAAATTTCTAGATTACCTATTCAATCAACAGAATTTCATATGTTGGAAGTAAAATACCAACAATTCCATATATTTACAAAAATATAAAATTTACCCATAAAAAATTGATTTTATTTGATCTTAAACTAAATCAACTTTGCAACGATTTTAAAGCACCCACTGTGGCGACTCGATTTCATAACACTTTTTTTTAAAAAAAAAAATGAAACCGTATCATCACAGAGGCTTATGTAAAGCCCACATCATTAACTCATAATCTGAGCATATCACATCAGAGTTAACAACATACACGCAACGGAAAATAAATAACATAACATGTAAGAGCAACAACTTAGAGCTGACATAAGCTATTATAAATAAGTTTTGAACATCAACTATACAACAAAAGAATGGCTAACAAAAAGCCGCATACGACTTAACCTAATATATCAACCTATTTAAATTATATAACACATTGATGTAACAAAAGGTAGACTACCAAGATCTATACAAAAGCATGTGGCGTACACCGCCATCAGTCATAACCAAATACGATGTCACTGGATCTTCATCAAGATCCTCTGTACCTACATTAATAGCAATATCTATACAACCATAAAAATAATTCAGGTTTACATAGGTGAAGAGAAAAGGAAAGGGTGAGTCAACAGTTCATAATGAGTTAAGACTCTCACAAGGTTTTCACATTGAGCCAAACTTTTATTTATGCAATCGTTTATAATAACAGCTACTCAACTTCATAAAAATATTACTTCATTTATTCAAACTTGGTGTAGTTAATGAGGTAAACAACGCATTCATAAAGCACTTTAAAATATATCATATAGCTATAAATATATGCATATGCTCCAAAATACGCTTGAATACATATACATATAAACTCATCTAATGCATAACTTTGTACATAATAAAATCCAGTTATACAAATATATATGCATTCTGTTCACTCCACGTTCCGGACCACATACATACAAGTACATCTAGATTCAAATTCCACAAAACATCATATGCAAACTAGCTATAAACGTATACATAAGTTCTTTTTTATTGAAACTCTTATGCATACCAATACATCTAGCATGAAATTCCTCATAAACCAATACACATAAATCATTAATAACAATGTAATGCATGCTTTAATCTTCAACTTTCATCTTTACTTTCATAATGTGTACAACTTCCATAACGGGCACAGCCCTAACAAGCTGCACACACCGGCCTCAGGGACAGCTCTCTAGCCTCGTGCGTAATAGGCCTAGCCCTAACACTTGTGCGGAACGGGCCCAACCCTAGCACGTTTCATATCTCATATCATCTTTCATATTTCATGTCATAATGGCCCAGCCCTTTTCATTATCTCATTATTCTTAGCTCATGATCATGCTCACACATCAATGCACATGCTTATGTCTATTCAACTTTCAAATCTCAACATGACATCTTTTCTCAATTATCATATCTTAGCAATTGTAATCAAGTCATTTCTCAATCATCATAAATCAACTTCTCAAAATATCAAGGTAATTAAAAATTAAAATATCTCTTTCATATCTCAACACTTTCACAATTACAACAACAATATCAATCATGTATCATCAAATATCTCATAAAACAATGAAAGTATCAAGTAATAATAAATCATTCTCAAAACAACATAGGATTGGCTCGATCTTGTCATAGACTTAAACATGCTTTGAATACACTACTTCTTCTAATTATTTATAAAACTCATTTGAAAACATAAAATGTATTTTGTCCTCAGTGATTAAGAGATATTCACCTCAATCCCTTGATGCTATGAGAACACACCAACTCAATTTCCTAGCCGCAATAAGCTGCAATATCACATTGCATGTGATCTTAGACATAATCCACACTCTACAACATAACTTCTAAGAATATGTAAGTGCTTAACAACTCATAAGCACTTAACCCATAGCTTAACAGGACTCGTATCACGAACTCATAAGCTACAAAAGCTAATCTCTTAGCAGTTTACTATGAATACATGTAGAACTACACTAAATATAGTTAAACTTGCACATGCACTTACCACAAGAAATACGAAGCTTCGATTTACGAAACTTCGATCCAATGCACCAACCCATAATAATAACAATTCCTAAGACAATAGTACAGAGATTAAGCATTGGATGCAAGAAACAAGGCTTAACCATGAAGAATTCACATGGGTTGAGAGATTACCACAAACGAACGGTTAGAATGATGGTCAAACACCAAGAAACACTTTGCCCGTGTTGGATTACACAATGGAAGGCTCAAAAGATTACAATCTATGAGTTTAGATAAAAACCCATGAGAGAGGAGAGAGCTTTTGGTCGTGCAAAGTGATGAAACTAACCAAATGAGCTCCAAATTCGCATTTCAGCTTTATATACTCAAATCCAAATATGACCGATCAAACGTATAAAGAGAGTCGGTCGAATGCCCTCTCAGAGACAAGTTCCATTTTTTTTGACGTGGCACGCCGGTCGAACGGATATTTACCTGGTCGAATAGATATATGCATAGTCGGTCGAATGGAAAATGGAACGAGGATTGGAATGGACAGTTCTGTTGCTCATCTGATCGAACAGAATTTGGAACGGGCGTTGGAACGGACGGTTCTGTGACTCAATTAATAATTTCTTAAATGGCCCGGTCGAACGAAAAGTCTCTGAACAGACTTTTCCATAAGTTTTTCTGTCTTTTCTCATATTTACCCTTAGTTATCAATTTTACCTAGCCATTTACATGGTTAAGTTTATAAAATTCTCTAATCATATCTCGGTTATAACACTCACAACTATAATGTGCTTCATGATTAACAAAGCCGACCTTGCCAAGCTCAAAAGAAAAGCATCGAAGAGCTACAAAAGGATTATAGTAAAAATGCAGTATTTAGAAATGATTTTACCTAAAACTCATTAACAAAATATTCCAATAACACTCCCAAAGAAAATCTTCTGACAAAACTTCAAGGCCAAAAGACTACTTGCAAAGGCTAGTAAAAACTGAAATAAAGACAGGTTAAACAAAAAGACAAAAACCACACCCAATAACAAAATGTTGAAGACCTGAGATAAGAAGGTGGTTTACGAACCATTATGCACTGCTGCTTCAACATCTAATGCTTACCATCCAATGCTATCAAGGTAGAGCATGAAGGAAGCAATGTCTTTCGCTACACTATAAACTCAGTCATCTAGACAAGGGTTTGGGACAAAATACGAGCAGCTAAAATGGCAAACCATTCATTCAGCACTGACCTAATTACTCTTTCTCCCTTCATTACAGGTAATAACCAATTTAAAAATAAACAAAAATTGGTTATTTTTGCTAAAAAAAATTTTTGGACAACAAAACCTAAATTTAGAAAAAACAATCCCATTCACAGCAAATGAAATTACAGCAAAAATTATATGAATCTAAGAGTAATTTTCAGAAAAATTCACAATGCAAATCAAAGCTTCTAACCTTAATTTTTGATTGCTACTTGATGGCTTTACAAAGTTGAGTCTGCAATGAGAGAGAGAAAGGAGAGAATGACAACGCCAATGACTGCATTGCTACCAGTGAGCCAAAACAGCGTTGCTTGTGGGCAACGGTCATTGCTGGTCGTTGGCTGCGCGCGGAATGTATGGGGGAGTGGGAGAGAGAGAGAGACCGAAGGTTGAAGAAGAAGACAAAGGAGAGAGATATGTACCTTTAGTCTTCACCGGAACCGGAAGCGGGAGAGAGAGAGGGGCTAAGTTGTAGTGGAAAAAGAGAGAGAGAGAAAAATTAGCAGGAGTAGTGGGTACAACAGAGGGAAAGGAAAATTGGGTGATTTTATATAACAGTTTTTACATCGTTTAATATAAGCAATGTAAAAACTGTCGAGTTTTACATTGTTTTAACAAAGAGATGTAAAAATTTACATCGTTTTACCAAAGAGATGTAAAATACAGAGTTTAACATCGTTTATAACAAACAATGTTTAAAAAAAAAAAAGAAGATAAAACGGTGTTTTTTTTTTTTTTTTTGTAGTGTTAACTTCACTCTTTCTTTTTCTCAAAAAAAAAAATTAAAAATTAAATCTAGATCGACACAACCGTTGAAAAAACTGCATTACATGTGTTGTAGTTTTTTTTTACAGCATCTAAAGCCTAATCCGCTAAAAGGATAGTTTCACTATTAAGTGTGTTACATTACTAGCTAGTAAACAACAGTAATATTAACTCGTGAATTTTGTCAACCAAAACATTTGATATTGGTCCTAAATTCATGTGATAAACGGGTGGAATGGGACGAAACAATTGAAACAATTTCACAAAGTCATCTTCTCTTGATAGATCTAAGTGAGTAGAGAACATTTATATAGTGATTTTCGCTTTCCCAAGAGAATTTTGGTAGAGATTAATTGTAGCTTTATGCTCAATAACCTGAAGGTGGATCGGTTTCAGTGGATGCACAACTTCAAATTGGTTCAAGGGATACAGAACTTCAATGGGATATGAAAAATTTGAGCAGCAGGAATTTCGTCTTAGAATATTTTATTTCTTAATTGGACTTCTATTGATTGTTGGTTTTGGTTTGCAAAAATTGGTTGTATATATAGCCTATGATGATATATATATTAGCCCAATTAGTTTTTCCTCATTTACCAATAGAATTAGGTTTTCCTCTTCCAATTAGGATTTGTTTTGTTTTTTCCTTTTCCTTATTAAATTACGAGTATATCTTAGTCTATATAAGGAATACACACTGAAAAGAACAATATAGTTTTGGAGTATCCATATAATTTTAGTCTTTTAGAGATATTATTTGGAGTGATTAAAGTCTTTCTCTTCCCTAATCGTTTTCTTCCCTTTTCCTGAGTTTCCTTTTCAGTCTTCAATTCTTAATTTTTGCTACTAGCATACGCTGTCAGAACAATCCTAGTTCTATCCGGCATCAGTTGGTATTAGAACTTAGCATCTTCTTAGGGTGAATCTTTTCATTAGTTTTCATGGCTAGTGGTCGTAGTCGTGGTTGGTGTGGATAGGTTTCGAATGAGGAAGTCTCTTACCATGAACACAATGTACGAGACATGACAATTGAAGACTTGCAGAGACAGATTGTGGAGTTAACCCAACATCTAGTAGCACAAAACTTGAAAAACGATTGCAAAATGGACGACTGTAATTCGGATTCCAGCTTTGAGAACCCGTATCACAATCTTGTTCGAGGTTGGGAATAGCATGGTCGGCATGAGCAATATGGAGACTTAGGCGTCATAGTTGAGCTTCCAAAATTTTCTGGCACTTTGCAAGCCGAAGGTTTCATTGATTGGCTTCAAGAAGTGGAGCAGATATTTGATTATAAGGAAGTTCTAGATTACAAGGCACTACAAAAAATTCAGGGAGATGACGCAAAACCCTAGCCTACACCTCCTTTGGAGATGACACACAAGGCCAGGGATCCTGTGCATCACTTTTCAGCAATGGGCTTGGGTTTTATCCCAAGCCCAGCTTCCCACTTATTTTTTTTCTCTGTACAGTTTTTCCCTTGGGCCTACATTTTATTTAATTAAAAACAACCTACTTATTAAAATAATAAGCCAATGTTCTATTAAATAAAACAACATGTCCAATAAATAAATAATAGGCATGTCTATGGTTAATTTACAATAACTTAATGAGAGACCTAAAGAAGAAAATATTTTCAGCTTAAATAGTATCCGACTATCCCAAGTCACTATTAATTACAATTATTGTCACTACATAATTGTAACTGCACTCCTGAGAATATTCTTGATTAAATCAACAAAATTCTTTTTGATATTTACTACAAGTTTGATTCTCCATAAAGTTCTCTGTAGATGAATTAAAACTATAATATTGTCACACTATATTCTCTACCTCTTAATTATTGTGTACCGGATTTCTATTCCCTTATTATTCTCTCTCCTATGAGTATCCACCCACTAGGTATATATTTTAAAGTTAACCTTACCAAAATGCTTTAATTAAAGACTTGAGAACAATACTGAATAAAATCTTATTCAATGGGAGACTTCTTGTCATTTTTTCTATTAAAAGGATTTGAATTTCTTATTAAGCAAAACTCTACTCACGATTCTACATGTGAACACCCAACACAAAGATAATGTTGACCCACATTTAAGGTCTCAATCTACAATGTATCAAAGTAAAGACACTTGACATCTGAATTCGCTTTCTCTCAAGATGTAGAATCACAAGTATAAATAGTATGAGGGTTATCTTTTCCTAGAAACAGTATTTTAATGGAAAAGACAACTCTCGTTCGTTCAGTGTATACCACCCTATACACCTACACATCAACCCGAAGTATTTCTCTTCGCCTAATGAAGGTAAATAACACAATTGATGCGCAACAATCTTACTAATGGAATATCTAGTTCCATCATGATTGCGAACAAATCATTTCAGAATACAAGGCTTATGGTTTTAGACCTTGTGTGACAAAACCTTACTCACACCCATAAACCATATCCAATGCATTCTCTAGATCTTTCGTATGGAAACAATAATAAAATATCATACAAAAGACTATGCTCAAATATATATTCAATAAATAATAATCATTTATTTATTACAAACTATAAAGTCAACATATTACAATATTAAGATTTAGGGGATAATCCCCAATATGCTAGTTATGTGGACCACCCGAGGTCAAACTCGGTCGGGCTTCTAACATAAGACAATATGTTTATGCAATATATAAGGTACTGGTGTTGTACCAGATGTTCTCTTGAGAACAAGCAAACTCGAGCGGGAAGGGTTAAGGGCCCAAGTAGACCACACGGAGAAAAGCTTTGATTATTTATTATACATGTATAACACATGATTTTGTACATCAAAATCCTAGTGATTTATTATCGGAATTATGCTGTCACTCTTCAAATTCAAAATAATCCACACTTTTAAATGGCGTAATAACAGAGACAACGCACACTATTTGCGAAAACTCATGTTTAATGATTAAAAGCTATAATTGTTACCTAAGGCTCATTTCATAACTCAATTTCATAGTATTTTACTTATTATTTACTAAGCCTTAGATTTACGCAACTAGTTCTTTTACCTATAGAACACCTCGGTGTTTTGAAAATTAGCAGGTTGTTAGGCTGTAAAGTGAGAAGTTTGCTAGGATAAAGATGCCAAGCGAATGGTAGTTTTGTCAAGTTTGATAGTTAGTGATTATATGTTAATATTTTAGTTATATCTGTTTGGAAGCTTTGAGTCTATTATTGATGATAAATAATGCTATCAATGATTTTTTGCTAGTTATCTCATATCGATTATTTCCACTTTCTGCTATTTACTTACTCTGATAATTAGTGATCTATAGTAAATTCAGCCAGTCATCGATTAATTGGTTTGAAGGCACTACGAGTAACACTTCAAGTTTGTCAAATTCATTGACTTAATTTTGAGGGTGTTATAGTTGATTCCAGATCCAATACTCCACAAACTCTCTTTCAAGAGAATAAAGATATCTCTGAGTCTTATTTCTGACAGTTTAACGTTGGGAGACAAACCATGAAGTTAATTACTAGTGAATTAATTTCATTGGGCGTTACAGTGTCTGTACACCCCATTACTAATGTGCGATGGCCCATGACTTAATGTCAGTATGAATTTTGTTTTGTGGTTACCTTGCACTCAAAGGAGCATGGATTCTATCCTCGTGGTGGTGGATCGATTTTTCAAAATGACCCATTTTGTAGCTTGCTGGAAGATGATGGATGCCACCCGAATTGCTCCCTCTCTCTCTCTCTCTTTAGAATTGTGGTTCTGAAAGTTTTAGGGCGAGAATGGTGACTTTTACTGAAAAGTAGGGTATATTTTATAAGGGAATGGGGCGAGTTGCTGGTCCCCTACGAAAAATTCATTTTAGAACACCATCGAACGTTTGATGTATTATTACCCATTGGTTCTAGAATTTCATCATCAAACGTTCGATGTACTATACTGACACAAATTCTGAGCATGCACATGCTTGTAGAGAACGTGACTGTACTGTTCATCGAACGTTTAATAATTGTCTTTTTCTGAAAAATAAAATAATATATATATATAAGGATTTATAAAAATGAGTGGGTGTTTTTAATTAAAAATTTTTTGCCAAATATTTTGAGAAATACCTTTAAATATTTTGGGGCATTACATTAACATGCAACAACCTCTAAGCTAACTCAACATGCAAAGCGAAACTTCACACTTACCTCAAAAGATACAAAGTTTCGGCTCACGAAACTTCAATCCGACGTAAATCTCCTCAAATACAAAAAATCCTAAGATAAACAACCAAGATTAAGCAACATGCATGAAGCCTAGCTCAATCTTGAAAGAACTATCATGGGTTTAAGAATTTATCTCAAACAAACGGTACAGTTGAAGTTCCAACACCAATAAGCGTGTTGTCGGTGTTAAAAAACACAATCAAAGGCCTAGAATATCACAATCTTAGGGTTTAGGTAAAACCCTATGATAGAGAAGAGAGCACTAGTCGTTAGACTAGAGAAAAACATGAGAAATGAGATGGAAAAATCGTATTCCAGCTATTTATAGCGTAATACTATACATTGCCGCTCGGACGAGAAAATGAGCTCGTTCGGACACCACACAGCAAAACTCGTCTCGACCGTTAGCGGACAAGGATGAAACGAAAGTTATTGGAACTCACCGTTGGATGCCAATGGAACGCGTTGCGAATGAAACCTACTAACTAAACAGTAAGAGAATCTGTTTGAACAAATTGCAAACGATCAGCGAACGAGACCTACTATCAAGGCTCGTTTAGACGAATAGCAAACGGAAATGGAACGAGACTTTCTGCCTAAATCCCGTTCGAACGATGATGTCACTGTCCGAACACCAAGCTTAAAAATAGCTTTTTACAGAATTTTTCCAAGTGTTTATTTTTCTACTTTTAATTTCCTTTTTACCCTTGGTTATAAATTCTATTTGCTCATTTACATAACTAATTTCATAAAATCCTCTAATCACATCATGAATATATAAATAAATATATATATATATACTGATACATTTAGCATGAAATCCCTGATAAATCACATCATATAACATCATCATAAACTATGCAATGCATGCTTTCATGTGTTCCATTAATTCTTTTACTTTCCTTCTTTCTTTTTTTCTTAACATTTTGGTTTTTGACAGCTTGTAAGATATCCTTGCACATAACATACATATCATCATGAGAAAATGGTTCCTGAGCGGTGAGAGTTGGCTCCTCACTTCTTAAGGACTGGTACTTCATAACATTGTTAAGTCAACAACATCGAAAAATGGTCCCAAGGGAATAGTCCCTTACTGTAATGATACGGAATGAGCCCAATACATTAATCTCTCATGTTCATTTATTTATTCATGTTAATGATCATGATTCATGCTATAAAACCATCATGGTTTCACTTTCAAGTTCAAGCATCATTCAACATCATTCACCGTCATTTTTATTTAACACAATTCATAACATACTTTTAACACATATAAAATCATCGAAAGTAATTGATAAGCCTTGAATGTTGTGTATTCAAGCTTCTTAACTCGCATTTATTAATCCTTATTTTGTTTTGTAATATAATGTTTTGTCGTGTTTTATGTTTTTTAGTGTTTTCAGGTCCTAAGGTGAAAGTGCAAGTAAAATCATGAATTTCAGAAGGGCTCAAAGTGTGCTGATGAAAACAAAGTAGCTCAAGCCACATCAGAAGGGCTCGAGCACATCCCTGCACATAGGAGCTTGAGCGCATTACAAAAAGAGCTCGAGCGCATCAAGTGGCTTGAGCACAATATCAAAGGATCGAGCACATTCAGTCGCCTCAGAATCCGATTTGTGATCTACATTAGATTTGGAGAGAGAAACATCACTGGAGGATTGGGTCAACTGCGAGATCAGCTCTAGATCCCTCAAATAAAGGATTTGACTCCATTTCCCTGGAGTGAGAGATTTGAGGAGACTCAATCCCTTAAACTAATGGATTTGAAGGTGATTGTGAGGGATTCAAAAAACCTCTAGGAAATTATTCTTAGTTCATATGGAGTGCAAGAAGAGAATTAGGGCTCTTAGTTCATCTGGAAGCTCGACCAGTAGCTCACAAAAAACTCTAGAAAATGGTTTTCTCTAAATCAAGAGAGATTTTCAGCTCCTCCAAAAGTAACTAAGTTCATCATAGGGTATTGATGAAGCCCTTTCCAAGTTCTATGGTTTGATTGTATTACTTTTAGGATTTTCTATATATGTATAATGATTGCTTAGCCTAGAAAATTACAACACTTTTGTAAATGTTTTTAATGTTCATACGCTAATTACAACACTTTTGTAAATGTTTTTAATGTTCATACTCATTTATGATAAATTTTCATCTTGTTTATGAGATAACTATTTTTGTCTTAGATGAACTCAACATTCTTATTTTCTGTGATTATGAAAATGATGGTTATGCAATAGTATTCTTTGACATAAAATTAAGAGGATTAGATAGGCCATGTCTAGGGAAGATGGACCGTACTACACCTTAACTTAGTGTAATGTCCTATAATTTCAGGTGATGGTTTGCATGCACGGGATTCCAAGGTCTATTACATCTGATCGAGATACAAAATTCATGAGCCATTTTTGGAAGAGTTTGTGGAAAAATATGGGGACCAAGCTTAATTTTAATAGTGCCTACTACCCCTAAATGAATTGTCAGACTGAGGTGGTGAATTGGAGCTTGGGAAATCTTTTGAGAAGTTTAGCGGGAAATGAGCTGAAGCAATGGGACCTAGCTTTATCACAAACAGAGTTTGCTTAAAACCGGTCCAAGGATAGAACGGCTCAACTAAGCCCTTTTGAGATCGTGTATGGATAGAATCTGTCAGGAATACTCAACTTGGCACCCATTACCCGTATTAGTCGATTGAGTATTAAGGCTAATGAAATGGCAGATTATATCCGAAGAGTTCATGACCAGGTCAAAAAAGCGATAGAAGATAGAAATACCACGTACAAAGCACACTCTGACAGCCACAAACGCAAGGTAACTTTTGAGGTTGGTGATTTGGTTTGAGTTGTACTCACACGTGATCGCTTCCCCGTTAGTAAGTGTTACAAGCTTCTTTATCTTCCCTAATTGTCATTTTCTCCATTTCTAAGTTTCTTTTTCAGTCTTCAAGTCTTAATTTTTGTTGTTATCAAACACTGTTAAAATAATCCTAGTTATGCCCAGCATCACCAGGGTTCACCCTTCCTTTTTCTTTTCTTTTTCTTTTTTTTTTCCGATTATAGCAATATTTTTGTCTTATTGAAAAATTTAAATGTCATTTTTATCTTTTTACTTGCCTTGCGGAGACATTGATAATTTTTTGTAGTTTTAGGGGGACATTGTTGCAATCTAAAGTTTGGAAGAAACATTGTCAATTGGATGGTAATTTGAGGGGGTATGTGAACTTTTCCGTATAATATATATGTATAAGATACGTATAATATACTTTTTCTATTTTTTTTTTCTAATTTATGTATAATATACTTATTACTTAATAATTAATATACCTAAATAATATATTTATATAACCTATTTTTGTTAATATGTATACATTATACATATATATTAATTTATATAAACAGGCTTAACAAGTCAAGTTTATATGAGCTATGTTCACAAGCTTAAGCTAAGGCTAGCTTAGCTTTAACGAGTTTGACTTGTTTAATAATCAAGTCCAAATTTGTATTCACACTCGATTCATTTATTAAATGAATTAAGACCGAGTCGAATCTATTTGAGCCAAGCCCGAGCCTATTTGTGAGTGGCTCCGTTCATTTACAACCATACTGATGGGTGTTGATTGCTAATACCAAAATGAATCCTTCCAATCATCAATTAAAACCTCTAACATCACTACTATAGCATATATAGATACAATCAGAGAAGTTCTAGCATCACTACTATAACATATATAGATACAACCACAGAAGTTTCTGAATACAGTTGTTCCTCACTCCTTACAACATTTCTTATTAAAGTTCACCACATTGAAAGCAATGCCGAATGAGCATTTGATAAAGAGTTTTGTTGTAAGTATTTTGTTTGAATAATGATAAATAATTGATATGATATGAAAGTGCAAAGATATTTGAATTTTTTATAAGAGAAAAGTGAAAAAAGTTGTTTGATAATAAAAAAACAAAAGGTTGACTTTTCTTTTCTTTTCTTTTTTTGAGAGGGGAGAAATGAAAGAGTGTGTTGCCAAACAAACCCCTTTGACTTTTACTCCGTTCATGGCTGCAAATCACGGCCAACCGGCGAAACCTTAATAGCTGGTTAGAAAAGAAACGGTAGAAGTCCTCTATTAAATCACCATATGTTTCAAAAGAAACGGATTTTTTTTTTTTTTATGGAAAATACTTCTCCATATCATCGTCTTTATCAAGCTTCTTTAACATAGTAAGTCAACTTCCAAAACTTAGCAATAGTAATAAGCTTCAATTTTCAATTAACCTATCTATGAGCTGCAATGACAAAATGACTTGCAAAGGAGAAGGGAAAAATATAAATAGAACTGATACAATAATTAATTAAAGATGCAACATCCCACAATCAGAATGTTGAAGATGTTCTCTTTTTTTTTTTTATTTAAAAAAAAAAAAGGGTAGTATAACTATTACATGAGATCTGTCACAGTTTCTGAAGTCCTACGATAAAAGAAACTGATGTGAAAATAGAAAACAAAAAAACAAAAAAAAAAAACAAAAAATTATATTTTACACAAAAATTAGGGAACATTATGACTACAAATGAAAGATAAGTAGGTGAAACAATGGATACAATAACCAAACTCGAAAAATATTCAAGACTAGACACAAATGAAGTCGATGCAGCAGCCATTCTGCGGATCCAGCTATCAAGTTATGCTGTAAAAGAAATCAAAATAAGAAACAAAAAAAAATGGCTAAAAATTTGTATACCTCAAAGTTGCCACTTGAACCAGTATGGTGTTTTGTGAAGTTTGGGCAACTATTTCCAACTACAACATCTACCTAAAAGCAAAAACCTGGTGAACAACATTCTAGATATCAAGGCTTTTGGGATGCTGGAGTATTCCCTGTCATAGAAGACCCTAATCGAAGCATAAGAGGATATACAGGGCTAAACTCTTTGTCTCCTCTGACCCGAACATTTGCAGCATAATCATCCAGAGTTGCCTTGATACCTTTCCAGATCTGATCCTCACCTTGAGAATCTAGCCACAAGGAATACTGCAGAGGTGTAAGTTTGTTTCTTTGCAGTGGTGACTGCAATGCTTCAGGGCCTCTGGAGTAAAGATGGTGAAGTATTACACTTAGTGGCAAATCTTGAAGAAGAGGAGAATCTCCCAGTTGAGACGTTTCTAAGAAAATAAGAGGACGGAATGCTCGAAGGGCTCGGTATGGTGCACCAAGCTGCTCTACTGGGAACAAATTCTGACCCACAGCTAACTCCAGCTCAGCCATGTCCCTGGCCATCCTAAGCTTGCCTGATTCTGAAAGGGGTCTAACGAGAGAAGCATGCCTGATAAAGAATATTAGAACCCGTGAAGCCGTGTTCCTAACAAGCCTAGTGCATATGGTTTCCGTCCCTCTAGTCGTAGCATTTGTTGCAGAAGGCAGCAGCCTAGATAGGAACTCACTACGGAAGTGAAGAATGCACTTCTGCAACTCCTCCATGTAAGGCGATGCGTTGTTGTCCATTGCAGCATCCATACCATGTGCACCAAAATTTTGGTCATGAATTTGCAAGAGGCAAGACTCAAGACGCTCAAGCATTGCTTGGAATAAGGATGTCACTGAGTCGCAGGCAACCCCGTATACTGCACCTAACGAGGGAGACAACACATCTGCAGCAATGCTGGGAAGTCCCGTAATCATTGATGATACGCGTGTATGAATTTCTTGTAGATGCTGACATAATGTGAAGTTCTTGAGTTGGGCGGCAGTTGCTGGACCACTTACTTGACGCGCTTCAGGACCAGTGGATATCTGTCATCAGGAATGTATTCATTTATGAACAAAATTTAGAGATTATTGAAGTTGACTTGTACACAAAGAAAATAATAGACCATGTGTTAAGGATTTTTTCTATCTATCTATATATATATTGAAGGAGGGGGAAGTGATTTTGGGTTGGACAGAGGAGGGTTATTTTGAAGAAAAAGCTAAAAATATGAAAGTTTTCACAGTTTCAGACTCTTGGTTTTGCAGTTTGACAGGATATTTAAGTGTATGCGTCAAAAAACAAAATGCTGAGCAGCTAAAGTAACTTGTACTTAGAGGCAGGCAAATCATAAGATATCAGGGTCGTTTTGCCCTTCCTATGTGAACAACTCAGTGAATTCAATTAGCATGATGACAAAAAGCAATACTTGAGTTGCTAGCACATTATTTTCAAGTCAACATCTATAACTTGAAGATAGCTATAAGTTCATATGGCAGCGACTAAAGAGCTACAAGATCAAAAAATAGTTCTTTTTAAAAAAAAAAAAAAAATAGAAGCTTGTAAATCGGTAAGACTAAAAAGAAAAATGAAACTTATAATATAAATTTCCAGCATGCACAACCTATTAGTATGCATATGTGCATTATTTTAGCAGGTCTTTTTTTATATAAGTGATAGAATTTTATTGCCAAAACAATACAATCTAGTACACAGTAAGTGTACAAGAAAGTCCCATAAAGACTAACAATCTGAAATTCAAACAATCAATGAAATCAAAAAAGAATTAGAAAACAAAGCAGTATGAAGAGCAGACACCCCACCATGCAGTCCTCTCAAAACATTTTTTAAGAAATAAATCCATATGTTCCATCCCCTCAAAAGTCCAACTATTGCCCTATTTCCAAGTAGTCCACGTAAGGCACAACAGAACAGCCATCTAAATATCAACACGATTATGCCAACCAAATTTCTCTTTCCAACACTCACACAAATCTGAATATTTAGTGGCTCCTATCCTTAATGAATTCCTCAAATGAAAATGAAACATTAGGCATACTAGTCAGTAGGAAAACATCGACTTCCAGTAGTAATATCTGTTTTCCACAAGTAAACAAAAGAACTACCTGGTACTCAGCACGTTGTGCAAGCAGGATCAAAGCCTTGCCAATTTCACGCAAGACAAGAAGGGTCAAATGCCCATCCAACTGAACAGTTTCAATCTCGTCCTGAATGCGTGATATAATCTTTGAGATATGTTCTTTGGAGGGAACACTTCCACGGCTGGACACAGGAAATATGGAATTCACAAGATCTGACAGGCGACTCAAGCAAAGAGCCAAGAATGCTGTCTGGAATATTTCAACAGCTGCAACCATTTGATTTCTGCCCTCTGAACTGATAGCTGGTAAAACCCCTTTGACGTCAGTATCATTCGAAATTCTTTCAAGAAGGTTCTCTATCATGGAGAAGAGTTTGGGGTACCCCATAGTAAATATCTCTTTCACAAAACTTGATGCAGTAAAAGCAGACTTCATTTGGCTTGCAAAAGCCTTCACAATTGCCTCCCAGACCCGATCTGTTAACATGGAATCGCCTTCCTACGCAAGTAACAGCTAATAAAGCAAAAGGAAAAAGGAAATCATCCTGAAATTATAAAAAATTAATAGCAAACAAAGGACTACCAAGCACATTAACACATTAAGTCAAATTACATTTCTTATGGAAGATCTTAGCATAAGTCAAAAAAGGAACACAACTCAGGCATGCAAAAGATCATGTCGTATTTCAGAAACCAAAACGCAAGATGGATATCACTACTTCATAAGTTAGCTATAGTTATATGGTCCATATTGATCACTCTGAAAAAGAAAAATTGAACAGAAATGAGAGACTAAGAACAAAAGACAGTTAATGACTGGTTTGATGTTCAGCAAAGCCAGGAACAAGATGAATTATCTTTACAGGAGTTGCCTCTTGATGGAAGGGATTTGTAGAGTCCACATACGACAAAGAGGGACTGAGTTCAGATCATATTACTCTTATGCTGCCTGAGCATACCCTTTCCAACAGAAGTACAAATCAACTACCTTTCTAGGCATCAGGCACTGAATCCCAAATAAAGAGAAGACAAAAGACCAAAACTCTCATAGAATAACACAGTGAAGCGGCAAGTGGTCAACCGACTCCCCATTTGAATTACACATTCAACACCATCCAACTAGTATAATAACCACTACATGATCTAAATATGGTAGAGAATTTTCATAGATCCATAGATCAACAAACTGAACACAGAAAATTAACCAAACTGATCTGGTAGCAGTACAAAAATATAATATACAACACAAAAATATATTACATCAAAAGTTACATCATTGATGGTGTAACAGTACAAATCACCAGTACAACTTTAGTTAGGACTTAGAAATCTTCCAAATATCCAACAGGAGCTGCTGATTCGGTTCTAGTGCACCTTGCTCAAACTACTCTTGTACTTCCAGACCATATCCAACAATTGTCATGGATCATGCAATTTAGAAGCCTTAATCTTTTAATGTTTTATTCTCGTAAATGATCTCTTTTCATCCTTTGTTGTCCATTTTCTGCATCCCTATTACATGAAATTCTCCTTTCTCACCCCACATAAGTAACATTTCATGATATCTAATTCTTTTCGCTTAGATAAATTTTGAGAGCTGTGGGGTGTAATTCAGATTACTATTTCATGTGTGATTTGTTAATGATTCTTAATGAGATGTGATGAGGGAATAATAGCACAGGGCCTAACAAAAATGCACACTCACTAGAAAGGTGTAAAGTTTTAAGAGTTGCCTGCCCTAAGATAGCTATGACACAACCGTAAGCCCACCACATGGCAAGCAATCAAGCACTCCACCGAGGACCACTTCTAGAGAGCCTCACATTAAAAGGGTTATCATCCCCGGAAAACAAATATTCCTATACAACCCTAAAAACTCTCTCCATTACATTTTTCTCTCAAAATACTTTACTAACTTAAGCATCAAAGGCTCTCCTCTGGGCCGGCGTCACTCTGGTATACTCTCTCCTTGTTTTGCAGGAGACCGTCATCCGGTCCAGCCGTGTGAAAATCGGCTTCAATAGGATGCATACCTACTTCAACAATTCATTTAAAAACAAAAAAAATTAAAAGAAAAAGGTTTTGTGTCATGACTAGGTTTAAATTTGTTTCAGTTTTGATTTTCTGCAAGATACAGCTATTATTTGATTGCTTATTGGCAAACATGTTTAGTCCAGGTTCCAGTATATCCTGATTGAGTTTATATCCATTCCATTTACAGACATACACAAGATGAATTAGTAAACAAAATGCATCCCTAAGTGTCAAAATTGTCTAATTCCCCAACCAAGGATAAATGAAACATTTACCATTTAACTGTCCTTTTTCCCCCTCCCATAACATACGTGGAAAAGACAGTAGCATGTCAAACAAGAATTCTTACCAACTCTAATATAAAAGCAAAATAGAGAGAGATTAGGAGATTATTTGAGACAACTTTTCACTATTCCAATCCTGGACACATTTCCTGCATACAAACTCAAGCTGTATGTAGAGGTGTACAAGTGAAGCGGGTTATTAACCGCTAACAACATCTAACCGCAAACAACCGGAACAGGATAACCGCATAACCGCCTAGGCCAATTGCTGTTATCGGTTTTAAGGATTGACAAAAGCGGTTAATAACCGGTAACCGATTTTTAACTATCAACAATAAGGTAAATGAAATTGGTCCAACTTACAACTCAAATCTTCTTGGTTCTTCCAAACTCGTACAATCTTGCTAGCATATTCGGGCCCTAATCTGACTGAAATATCTTTGCTTGCTTATCTTTATGTCTTTGAGTGAGGCGCAGGCCCCATCAAAGCTGCCATTTTCACACTGCTTTTTTATACAGTTAGAAGACAGAAAATGGAATGTGGACCTACTTTTTCGTCTTTATCTCCCTTGTCAAATAATGCATAATGTGAAAGTTTGAAAAAGAAATATCCTACTCTGCAGGCTAATTACCAACTCAAAGCCAAACTTTGCCTCCTCTTGGCCAATTACCAACTCATGATTTTTCTATTTTTTATTTTTTGGTTAATTTAAAGCAGTATTTTGATTCATAGTGTATAACCTGTGACGCATGATGATGTTACAGTTGTTCATGGGCCCAATGGATCACCATTGCCAACATCAGAATATCATCACTCATCCATTCCAGCAACAGTAAGAACAGAAAAAAGCAAATCCACCAGGGTGTTTTATGGATAAACCTGTATAACATCATGTGTTATAATACTCACTTTGCAATTGACAACACATACAATATACAAGCTAGTGAAGATAAATGCATTCAGATAAAAGTTTAAGACTCACCCCCGGACTGAACTTGCCACAAATTGACCAATCCATCCAAGCCATATAACAAAAAACATGAGCTTATAGGCCCTAAAAAGTGGCCCATTACTTGAAAAGTGGTTTGCAGTTACTAACCGGCTTTCAATAACTGCATAATTGCCGGTTGCGGTTAACCGCTAACCAGCCCATTGGTTGCGGTTATTTAAAAAAGATAACCGTCTAACACGGTTGCGGTTAGGAGGGAATAACTGCAAGCGCAACCGCTGCACACAAACATCTTCCAACTTCACCTTTCCAAAGAGTAATAGGGGCAAAGCCACATACATTTGAGTGGGGGCAATTGCCGCCACTGAAATATTAGAAAAACCTAGGTTAGTTAACAATTTTAGAAAAGTTTGGATATTTATCTAATTGTACCCACTAAGATAAGATATCAAGTTAAGAAATTTTTTATTTAAATAAAACTTAATATTGTAATCAATTGAAGAGTCCAATAACTTTCTTTTCATTTTTTTTTCCTCAATAAATCATACTATACAATCAATTGAATAGTTTGTCAAAAAGTTGTGCTTGAATTGAGTCAAATGCTTTGGTTTTTATATGCAATGGGAATTGTTCTGTAGTTTAGGATTTAAATTCATTATTTTAATGGATTAAAAATTATTGTTTATGGTATGATAAAGTGGAATTGATTTCTTAGAATATTTCTTATACGGTAATTTATAGCTAAATAAATTTCTTAGCTGAAAGTATGCATTAGATCATAAATTTCACATTTGAGTCAAATTAACTTTGAATCATTACTCTATCATGCTTTCAAATATCTAAACTCACTAAGTTGATTAGAGTATTTTTTTTTTTAAAAAAAAAAAAATGATATTTGAGAAAAAATTATAGTGTTACCATAATAACAATTTTTAATGAGATCTATTGAAGATTTCTTTATTTCCCCCACTCAAATTAAATCCTGCTCTACCAGAGTACCTAATTTAATGCCTTGACCGCTAGCAAGCAAAACTAAACCAAAGGGAAAGGAGAAATATACAGACAAACAAACACACACAACCACCTTCCCCTTAACTGATTTCACCCTGGGAAGAGTCTGACTTAATGTCTTGTCAATAAGTCCAACTAATGAATGAAGATCTTCTTCGCACTAAGCACTACCACAAGGTAACTGACATCCCCCATCTCTCCATTCTCTCCAACACCAGCCCCATCCAACTCACCCCCCTTTGAAGTTTCACCCACCTCTGAGACGTTTAAAGGGGAGACAACCACTGGCCTCGGCAAGAGCTGAGGGGAGGCCACCGAAACAACCAAGAAGGATACAGAAGGAAGTCTGCTGACAAACCCGGCAGAAACTGAGGAAGCACCCTGTTACTATCGTTAACACAAACACCAGCCTAGACAGGAGGTGACCTCTGGCGTCAGCAGGCATCAGCGACCTTGCCGGAACAGACCCAACATGCCGGATCATGTCAAACGAGCTCGCTCAGGCCAAAACTTCCTCCAGCATAATGTCCCGCATACCATAATGCTCCACCGCCGAAAACAGCCCAGAAAACCCAGAGCACTGGCCACCGACCAAAGGCAAACCACCACGCGGGGCACTAAAGCCCAGTAGACACTCACCCACAAGACCAGCATCCATTTTCGAATCCCAGTTGGCCTTGGACTTGCGATTTTCAAATCCCCTTAGCTAAAATTTTATAAACACCACTAACTGCCAAACCAAAAAGAAAGCATACTCATGCTCTCCTTTACTCTTCTCTCATTAGTCCAATATAAAACTTCCACTACCATAAATCTTTCCTGACAGCTCTGCAACCATTTCCTGAATTTCTGAAATCCCATATAGACCTGGAAGCTTTATCCCTATGAACTGAATCCCTTACTCAGCAGATCAACACTCCAATCATTTAAAACAAAGAAAGCTTGCCAGATTCCAGATATGCAGGATTTTGAAACTCAGTAAGTGCGTAGACTGCAATGATATTGAGACTACAAGACGGGCATTGACCAATTGAAACTACAGAATTTAATTATCCCCAAAGAAAACTGATGGTAGCTAAACAAAGAAGAAAAATAGGAATTTTATTCTCAGTTTCTTCTTGTTTCCTGGCATTACGCAGAATATAAGCAAAAACAAATAGGCAAAAAAAGAACCCAATTAACGAAATGCACCCACAAAAATTCCCAAACCCATCTCACCTGAAGAACCTCATCCAGCAGCAAAACGTGCGTAAAGGGATCTCGTTTCTTGGACAAGACCCTCTGCAAGTGCCAGACCGCCACCACGATGGAATGCAACTGATCCATGCAACTGCCCATCCTCTGCCACAGCGCCTCCCTCGCCTTTGCCCCTCCGCCTATCTGCGGCGTCCCGCTCCCCCTCACCCCTCCCGGCCCGAACGCCCCGCCCGAGCCCGCCGTGATCGCCTTCATATCCAAGGCCGCGCCGATGCTCTTCACCGCAATCCCCTTGTACCTATTCACCAACTGCTCCACGGTCCCTCTCAGCTCGCCCAAGTTGTAGAAAACCTGCAAGCCTGTCCCCACCTCGGCTTGATTCAAGCCCTCCATTCCTCTTTCCAGGACCTTCATTGCTTCGGATCGGAGTTTTTCCCCGGCCTCCTTGACGAATCGGAGCTCCTCGTCGACGACGTGGATGCCGGCGAGGTCGTACTCCTGGCAAAGAGTCAAGATCTCGGCGTGGAGCTGGGCGACCTTAGCGAGATCGAGCTTTTCTGGGTCGTGGAGGGGCGCGAGGTCGCGGAGTTTGCGGGAGAGTCGGAGGGCGCGGACGGAATGGTTGAGGAGGTCGGAGGCGGAGTGGAGGTTGGAGAGTTGGAGGGTTTTGGTGCGGATGGAGCGGAAGGGGTCGGAAAGGTCGGAGCGGGCCTTGCGGAGGGAGGAGTGGAGGGAGGAGACGGAGGAGCGGACGGTGGAGAGGGCGAGCTCCGCATTGTGAAGGGACGAGAGCTGGGAGAGGAGGTCATCGTGGCGGGAGAGCACCTCGTGGCGGAGCTGGGAGTCGAGGAGGCGGATGGCCGCGTGGAGCTTCTCGGCGGTGGAGGCGGGCGAGCCGGAGGAGAGAGCGGCGGAGGAGAAGGATGTGGTAGAGAAGGAAGCAGAGAGGAAGGCGGAGAGGATGGGGTCGGAGGCGATGGACTCCAGAGCGGATGTGGCGGTGGTGGTGGGGTTGTTGAGGGTGGAGAGGAGTTGGAGAGGTGAAGAGGATTTTTGGAGTGGCGATGCGGGTGACGCCATTTCGTGTCTTGTTTTCGGTTTGATGAGAAATGCTTTTGGTTTTCTTTTATTGGGACACAGTCACACAGGAGAGGGGAGATCTTGGGACTGGTTTCTTCCGCTGCTGTTACTCCTTCTCTCTCTCTCTTTCTTTTTTTTTTTTTTACTTTTTGCCCTTTTTAACATTTTCATGGCATTCTTTTGTTTTATCTTTTTCTTTTTTCAAATGTAACTGTTCACGCTAAACTGTAACATGACAGGCTTACAGTAGTTAGAACATTCCTAACAGCTTTCTTGTCATTTTCTCTAAATTTTTCTAAATTTAGGAAACCAAACTACTTTTTGCTTTCCTATTTAAAAACACCCCACAATAGATTCCCTAACCATTTCCCTATATCATTAAAATAATATTTTTTACTTTTAGCATTATTTTTTTTTTCTAGATATCTTCTTCTTCCGATCTGTCTCCGGCTCTCTCCCTCTCGTCTCCGTCGCTCTCTCTATCGTCTCCCCTGCTTTTCTGCTCTCTCTCTCTCTCTCTCTCTCTCTCTCTCTCTCTCTCTCTCTCTCTCTCTCACATCGGCGTCGGCGTAAAGGCCGTCTCTCTCTCTCTCTCTCGTTGGCGTCGGCGTGAAGGCTGTCTCTCTCTCTCTCTCGTCTCGTCTGGCTCTCTCTCTCTCCCATTTGTCTGATAGGAAAATCTAGGTGTTGAAATCAGAAAATCTGGGTGTTGATCGAAGAATGGCTACTTGTGCGTTGGGTGTTGATCGAAGAAGAAGAAGCAAGGAAAGTCTTGCGTATTGTCTGAACGAAGAAGGAGAAGAAGCAAAGGAGGCGACGACTGCACAAGGAGCCGTGAGAGGAGAGAGAATTTTTATTATTAAAAAATGCATTGGGAATGCTACAGTGCAACCCAATGGGTTGCACTGTAGCATTCCCAGGGTTTAGGAAACATGTAGGGTATCTGCTGTGAGTACGTTTTTGTGACTTTTTTGACATTTTTCCTAAATTTAGGGAAGTGAACAATATATAGGACTTCTGCTGTGAATGCTCTTAGTTGTTTGTTTTTCCCTAAATTATTTCTTACGGAAACAATTTATAGAATTTATATGTTACACATATATCAATCCAGAGTGCTACTGCATGTGTATTGCTTTAGGTCCTCCTAAAAGAATTTCTATGTTAGATTCGTTTGTATGAAAATTTTGTAAAATGGGAATTTCCCATAATGCATTTAGCTGTAAGGACCCTTTGATGAAGAAGAGGCCATGATAAAGAGAGCCTTTAAGGTGGCATCATACTCGTATTGCCGCTGACTAGAGCAGTGGTTGGTAGGAGTGAAAGGACGGCTACAATTAATAGTTATTGCTTCTAATCGTAACCACCTTAGGCGGTTAGTCTAATTTGCTAACCACCTTCACACCGCCTTAGGCGGTTAACAGTTATAAAATAATCGTCGGTTAACGGTGATTTAAACCTATAATCATCCTGCTAGAACCGTTTTTCTCTTAGTAGCATTTCCTGCAAAGACTCCATGGTTTTCTCCATAGACCTCAGCTTCACCTCTCTAGGCACAAACCTCAGCCTCCTTCATCTCTAGTAGTGAGCGATTCACTTAACCTCCTCGTTGACTGTAACGCTCTGACAAAATCATTTGACTGATAAATGACTCTGCGGTTCGTCTCCCAACCCTATTCCACACGGAATAAGACTCATGGATTTCTACTCCTCAAAAAGAGAATACTACGCAACGAAAACATAAGATTTTCTATTATCACTAATAATTACAACCAGAGCATCTATTAAGAACTATTACATTAACTGAAATCATACTATACATATCATCATTATAAAAGATCCATCTAAATCTTAATATACAATAATGCCTCAAATACTAAGTCTACCACGTTACCGAAAAATACTAATTACTATGAGCGACCTTCAAAATCCTACAATGAGTCAACAATCATAAATCGAATCAATATTTCACTACGCCATACAACTGCATCTATCTCGAAGTTCATCTCGAATCCGACATCTAAAGTGGTCCAATTATAAAACAACACATGTTTTACAGGTAGAAAAAATACAACTGTAAGTCAACGACTTAATGAGTAATAATATACATGTTATATAGGTTATATTTTGTGAACTTAGTTTATAAAATACAAGCAGTAATGATATCAGTTATGAAATAAACAAATCATGTCAATATAGTATATTTATAATACATGATAAAGCAAGAGAATATGTTATATGTCAACAATATGGTCTACTTGAAACATTAATCCCCTCTCGATAGGATTTGCGCGTTCTCGAAATAACATCTAATACAACATCGATTCCCCAAATATTGCACAAACATATCATCTTATACTAGCAGCCCGATCAATTCCGACCTCAAGTTACCACATTCGAAGAATAGTACACTGGTCACTAACATAATAACCAAGGCCCACATAACAATAAATTATTTAACTATAGGGTTAACCTGTAATAATAGTGAGCTCATAGCCATCTTTCTACACAAGACAGTGTACCATGTCATACGATGCAACATTAATCTTTCATCATCTTTTATATGCATGCATTTTACAAACTTATCATTTCATTATCTCATTATTCACAATCATTTTTATAAAATGGAGTTCATAGTAATCAAAAATAGGCATTTCATGTGAGTTTTAAATATGCATGTTTTGTACATAAAAAAATCATATTTATGTGGAAAAATAACAATAATAAGTATCCGTGTGAGTTTTATTCACTTGTATAGCAAAATTTCACCGAGGGATCCTCTGAATATTCACCAACTTTCAAATCTAAGAAAAGACCTTGTCATCAACCTCGAACTAGGCTAGAACACCTATAAACCTTAAACTGATCGAAATAGGCTTTCTGGCTATTACACGAACATTCGGTCAAGAGGCACGAACGTTCCTGTAAGCCTACGAATGTTCGTTATGCGAGATAGGAATGTTCGTTAGTTTGATTGAAAGTTGTTCCAAGTCTAAAGTCCTCCTAATCCTTATAACAACACAACCTAAGGTCCTTACAAGGTCTCTAATACAATCTCAAACCTCAATAACGTGCTCATGTAGGATATAAAATGCTTAACAACATTAAACTACTAAACCATCAATAACCTATTGTTAACTTAATATTAAAACTATAACCTAGCTAAAGATTTAAAACTAGCAACTAAGCTACAAAAATAAAGATAGTAACTTAAACAATACTAAGGAAATAAGCTTATATTAGGAAGGTTACCCCCTTGAAGAACAAGGGCTAAGAGAGCTCTTTCTCTCTCTCCAAAACACTCTTTCACACTTATACACTTCTAGAACATTGAAGATGGGCGGAATTGTGCTGAACAAGAAGAAGGTGTGGGGTATTTATAGGAGACAAAGTATGGGTAAAGACTACAGGTCATTTTTATTATCTGGGAGGACACGAACACTCATGTACTAGTGACGAACGTTCATATACTGTCTGACACACATGCTACATGTGTGGCCTGCTGCGCTCAGTGGTGTACAGTGCTACACGACATACACAAACGTTCGTGTGTACTACACGAACATTCATGTATACTATTCACACAAATGTTCATGTATACGACACTAATTGTAATATCCTAAAAAAAAAAATTAACTAGTAATTAATTTCACAATTCGTCTCCCAGCCTTATTCCACCTGGAATAAGACTCAGAGATTTCTACTCTTCAAAAGAGAATACTACGCAGCGGAATGCTTAGATTTCTATAGTCATTAATAATTATAACTAGAGCGTCTACTAAGAATCATTATATGAACTAATTAAGCACTAAACATAACATCACCGAAAAAGGGATCCAACTAAGCCTTAATATATAGTCATGACTCAAAACTCTAAGTCTACAACATCACCCAAACATAATGATTACCATGAGCAGCCTTTGAAGTCCTGTAGTGAGTCCTCAAGCATAAATCAAATCAATATATCCCTACACTAAATGGCTGCATCTATCTCGGGTCCATCTCAAATCCAACATCTAAAGGTGACCCAACTATAAAACAACACATGTTTTACAAGTGAAAATGATATAAGAGTAAGTCCACAGCTCAGTGAGTAATAATGCATATGTTATACAAGTTATCATTTGTGAACTCAGTTTATAAAGCTCAGGCATTGAATCTCAATTATGATATAAACATGTCATGGCAATGCAATGTATTTATAATACATGATATACACAGGAACATGTGATATATTAACAATATAGTTTACCCGAGACATTAACCCTCTCTCGACAAGGTTTGCACATCCCGAAGGACTTCTAGTACAACTCCGGTGCTCCGGACATTGCACAAACATACCATCTTATACTAGCAGTCCGACCTCGGGTTGCCCACATTGACTAACAAAGCCATAACTAATGACCCACTCAAAGAATGGTGCACTATCATAAGACTCTAACTAATTGATCCAAGGCACACACACGACAATGAATAACTGGACTATAGGATTAACTTGTAATAATGGTAAGCTCATAGCCATTATTCTGTTACAAGATGGTGCAACCATGTTATACGATGCACATTAATCTTTGTGTCTTTTATATCCATGCTCTTCATAACTCATCATTTCATTATCTTTGTTAATAACAGCTGTTTTCACAAATAGAGTTCACAGTTGAGAATAAATAGACATTTTATGATAATTGTAAACATGTAGATTTTGTACATTAAAATAATCATATTATGTATAAAAGTATAACAATAACAAGTATCTATGTGATTTTTTACTCACTTTGGTCGTATGGATCAACCATGTAATCTTCCACGCAGTCTCCAACTTTCAAATCTGATAAATGATCTAATCATTAGTCTTATATACCTTGACTTAAACAAGTCCTAGGCCTCTAATAATCCAAAAGGACATTTTGTTCGAGTATTGAACGTTTAATTAGGAGGGTCGAACGTTACACACCCTCACATCAAACGTTTGATGAAGAATATCAAACGTTTGATGAGGTCCAGAAACTCATTCTAGGCTATATCTCGGTTCTTTTTAGTTTCTAACTCCTCCTAAGGTCTCTTAAAGGTCTAACTAGAGAAAATAAGGTGTCTCATACTCCAAAAACAAGGTTTGAAGTATCAAACTCCTTAAACCACCTCAAAACGACCTAAACCTACAAAAACCAACTAAAACTCCAAATGATCAAGCTTAAGCTAAACAACTCAGAAACTAAGATATAACAACAACTAAACAAAGTAACAATAAGTAAATAACAACAGAAAAACAAACTAGGCTAAGATAGATACCTCCAAAGCCCAAAATCCTTCTCCTTCTCCAAACACTCTTCCTTACACACTTAAAAACGCTCTCTAAGCTCCAAGTCGAAGGTGAACAATGAAATGGAAGGATGGAAGTCTTATTTATAAAGTTGGAGCGTCTGGTTAAGAACTGCTGGGTTTTTAAGTTCGTCGAACGTTCTATGTACGACATCGAGCATTTGATTGTACTATTACCCAACAGTTTTAGGGTTTTCATCAAACGTTCCATAAAAGCATCGAACGTTTGATACGGTCTGGCATGCAGAAATCCCACGTGAACAGCGCATCATGACAGGCATCGAATGTTTGATCATTATCATTGAACGTTCCATGAGACCATTGAACGTTCTATGTAATCCTTCAAACACTCTATGGACGGCCAAGGCTCCAAAATAAGTCCTTAAACTTCAAGAATACCATTCTTGTCTTATCACCATTATCGATCCTTGATAATGCAAAATAAATCTCCAAAATGCTCTCTTATTTCAAATTAAATTCAATAGCACTTTAAATCATTCTTAATGAAAATCAGATCCCACAATAACTTCTGAGTAGTAAATCTAAGTATTAAAATCACCAACTAAAATCTATCTCCATGAAATGTCAATTTATTCCTCGGAATCTCTCAAAAATAATTATTTCCTTCATATGAGTCACAATCACACCTACCTTTAGAATTAATGTTTATTTATCCAATCAATAAATATTTGGGGTATTATACAAATGTTCCTAACTGTTCACACGAACGTTCCTATATATTACATCAATATTCCTCATTATTCACACGAACGTTCCTGTGCCAGAAAACTCTAAAAATCTAATTCTTAATGACTCTTACATTCTCATTAACCCTAAAAAAGGCTAGCTGGCATAACCTTAGTTAATTCTTTGGGGTATTACATTAACCGATCGATCCCCTTGACCTCCTCGTTTGGAAAAACCACTGGAGTGCGCTTTATGAGAAAGAGAAACACTCGCCAAATCCAAATCCCAGGAAAGTTGTCAACGTTCTTGTTTGGCTTTAAAATAAATAAGAATTTTGGATGGGATTCTGGGAATGGAATTGGGGGGGACTTGATTGGAGTTTGGTTCGATGCCAAAAAAAAAAAAAAATGCATGCAAAGTCAGAGAAAGCAATAGATTAAAGAATTTTCAAACATACAGTTCAGCAAAGCAGGTTTTACAAACTTTTAAACTTTGAAGTGTGGGCTTAGTGAATGGTGAGCGATTCTCATAGAGATACAACTAGAATCACTATGTAATGGTCATAGATGGTAAATGGTGAGCTAGAGGCAAGTTGGGTTAGGTGTTGTCTCAGAAGGGAGAAGAAGTAAGAAGAAGTTGTTGAGTGTTTTCAGAAGATTGGAAGAAAAGAAAAGAAAAAGAAAATATAAGTTTGAGAAGAATACTGATGAGTCAATAAGTGTGTGGTGCGTAACCCTTGATGGGACAACGCAATCTTATCTTCAAACAGGGTGTTTTGATAGTTTGGTGTAGATTTATGCTGGACAACGCATTAGTGAAGATGCTAAAGTTGAAACGGAGGTTGGGCTATATATTTTAATATATAAAATATAACATATATATATAGCCTACACCTAAAAACTCTAACTGCTCTGTCATAGGCAGTTAGCGGTTTTTTCCAACCGCCTTTAAAGGCGGTTAGCAGTTTAGGACGATAACCGCCCACCTTTTTAGCCCTAATGGTTGGAGAATGCATGTAGCGGTATAATTGATTTACACCACACAAACATTCACCAAATAATGTGAAAGTGATAAATCAATCAACATAAATATTTTGGTGAGAAAATGGAAACCTTTTCAAGAACTTCTTCAAAAGTAAAACTAATCCGGGGCAGCCAAACCTAGAAAATCGATCCACTATAGAAGAATGAAAAATTACAAGGTTGTTCATACTTATAAAACCTTTGTAAGATACACATTCTTGTACTAGACAAGTAACCTGTTTGCCCACTACCGCAGTAGTTCCTCCAGAACCTCTGAAAAATTATTCTATTGATCTCCTTTACCGAAACCTCCGATAGACTTCAATTGTTGTTCATGAAAGGTTATGGTTTACAACAAAGAATCTAAGAGAAAAGTAATTGAAAGCATAAAAACTTAAACTTTCTCTCTTAGCACATGAAGGAAAAAGCTATGTTCTCTTTGAAAATATTGCCTCAAATCTTTACAAAATTCGTACTCTAAGAGCCCTTAAATAGACTTGAGAAAGAGTCCCTGAAGACTGAAAGTCGTTTGTCCAAAAATTGAATTTTTATGACTCCCATTCGAACTGGTAAATGGTCCGTTCGAACTGGAGCAGGTTCCAACGTTTCAATTTTTTGTCTACTCTTTATAGCCAGTTTTGACCCCCTAAAAGTTGGAATTGAAAATTTTTCATTAAATACCAAGTTGTATAATTTTGAGTTAGCTTTCCAACTCCATCATTTTTGCTTCAATTGGAGTTCAGAATGAAAAGTTATGATCATTTTACTCCAGATAGGTCAATGTTGAAATTACCGGTTTAAACTGAAAATTGACCCATTCGAATGGAACTAGGTTAAAACTGGAAATCATGATTTCTCATAGTGGAGCATTCGAACTAGAAATAGAACAGAACTTGGAACGAGGCTCTCGGGAGTAACTTCAACTTTATCGGTTCGAACTACTAATAAAACGTGACTTAGAACAGAGCTCTCTGGAATTCCTTCAAGAATGATCCGTTCGAACTTGATTTAGAACGGAATATGGAATGGAGCTTCCTGACTGCAATCCGTTAGAACTGACATATATTTGTTTGAGCGGAGACCAAGAAAAATAAAAAATTACATATAAAATCCTAAAAACATTTTGTCTAATCAGCTTCAATTTACATCAGAATATTTTGGGTGCCGAATTAGCCAACACTAAAAAACTAATAAACTCCCCCTTTAGCAAAAACCCAATTACAACAAAATGCTCAAGTCAAAAAATTAAAACTCAAAAACCAATCATAAGCCTATTAAACCACAAACTAGGCTTATATGAAGTTTTAAGTCTAACCTATTTTCTGAAACATGAACAAACCATTAAACGCATAGAGAAGTTGGAGTAATAAACCTCTTAACAACACATAGATAAATAATTGAATAAATATTCAATAAACACATTAGCATATCCATGTTAATCAATCACATCATCAAAAAGATATTACTCCCCCAATCAAATATATCAATGACAAAAAATCAAGCCAATACTTTCTCCCCTTTTTTGTCACGAAATGACAAATGGATTCAAGTGAAAGATTCAAGACAATGTCCTGTAACAAGCAATTCAACCAAGCCAAATCAATCACTCAAGAACATAGCAAAGATGAACAGCTGTGGGTGATGCACAAAAATAAATAAACTATCTAGGAACTAGACAGTACCTGATAAGCCTTAAATGTTATATATTCAAGCCCCTTAACTCGCATTTGTTAACCCTTAGTTTGTTTTGTAATATAATGTTTTGTCATGTTTTTATATTCTTTAGTGTTTTCATGTCCTAAGGTGAAAGTACAAGTAAAGCCAAGGATTTAGGGCTTAAAACATAGCAAGAGTGCTAATAAAAGCAAAGTAGCTTAAGCCTATCTGATTTGGCTTGAGCTCAACACTGAGGAGCAAAAGGGCTCGAGCCCATCTTAAGTGGCTCGAGCAGATCACTGAAGAAAAGAGGTTGAGCGCAATTCCAAGGGGCTCGAGCGCAATTGTTCCAACCAGAATTTAATTTGCGATCTGCACCAAATTTGGAGAGACAAAGATCACTAGAAGATTAGGTCAAGTGCAGAATCATCCCAAATGAAGGTTTTGACTCCATTTCCTTGCAATGAGGGATTGGGGGAGACTAAATCCCTTAAACTAAGGGATTTGATTGTGATTTTAGAGAATTCAAAAGGGAACTCAATCTTTGATGCAAAGGGTCGAAGTTCCGGATTGCAAACAAGAATTAGGGTTCTAAGTTCTTTTAAGTTCGTTCAGCAGCTGAATCCAAGTCTAGGGAATGGATTTCTCTTCATCAAAAGAGAATTATGTCTCCTCCATGAGTAGCTAAACTCCCCATAGGGGATGATGTAACCCTTTCCAAAAGTATCATGGTTTGATTGTAGTTAATTTGGAATTTTCTTATTATGTATGATGATTGCTTAGCTTAGGGAATTACAAAACATTTGTAATCATGTTTAATGTTCATAATCATTCTTGATGAAATTCTATCTTGTCTATGAAAAAGCTTTGTAATCTTGAATGAATTTGATATTTCTATTTTTTGTGATTATAGGAATGATAGCTATGCAATGGTATTTTTTTGACATAAAATCAAGAGATTAGATAGGCCATGCCTAAGAAAGATGACCGTACTACACATTAGTTTAGTGTAATGTAGGTAGACGGTCCATGCCAACCAAAGATAATTTATACTCATTTCTTGATAATGTGTATGCTTATTATGAGGTTTTATAGGCTATACTTAGGGAAGACGGATCGTACCACAGTTAGTAGTTAGGTGGACGATCCGTACCAATCGAAGATGAGTTATCATCATCTTTTAACAAAAGTGTTTTCTTTTCGATGTCATCATGTGATTGACAATGGGCATCATATCACACATATAATGAGAATCTCATGCGAATATAATCTGCCATTGGTACGAGGAATATGATGAAGTCAATTCCCTATTTTCTCTCCATTTATTTTATTATTTGTTTATGCTTATTTTTAGTTTTCAATTCAAAACCAACCAAATATCTTTTCTGAGTTAGATTAGAGTAGATCTAAAATATTTGATAAACATCCGACCAAAAACAGCCTTTGAGGTTCAATACCCTCTATATAGCTATATCCTATAAGGATTTATTCTATTGCAAGTAGTATAAATTTATTATTGATTGTAAAAACCACATTAGTACCCCATCTAGAACTCTAACTAGGTTACATGAAGTAGAGGCTTAACCACTATCATCTAATCCAAACCATGATTATGACCAATGCACCGAGTGTAAAATGAGAGAAACGCAAGACCATGAACAGTAAAACACATGATATGTAAAAGTAAACATTTTGTCTAAAAAATGAGATTTCTCCCCCTCAATGTATGATCAAATATCTAGATAACACATAAGAAAAATGCATCAATAGCTCATATGTTAAACAGTGAATCTCCAACACAATCAATGCTCGAAGTTAACATTTTCTGAAAATCCTCTGCACAATTCAGATAAAGTCGACATATTCTGAAAATTCGAATGTTTTGACACTTCAAGCTCATAATGATTCAATTGAAATCTCAAAATAATTTTTTATTGCTCTGTGAAATCTTGAGGATAAAACTTCTCAATTAAGTTGCATATATCATCAATCTTAAATTATTTGTATGCATATTTAGGGCTTAAAGCAACACTAAGATTAAGAAGTTTCAATGCATGCTCATTAAATCTATTATTCAGTACTTGCAATTAAAAGTCTATTGCAGCAATAAATACATCAATTCTAAAATGATGCTCCATTCTCATTTATTCATCTTAGCGACAGGTTCTACCTCGAGCTCTAGTGTAACCAGTGGCGGAGCCAGGATTTTGGTTCAGGGGGGTCAAATTTTTTTTTATATATGAATGATAAAAAAAAAAACTTAAAAAAAAAAATTGATTAAAAATATAACTAAATAAATAATTTAACGAAATTTAATTATTGTTTAAATTATATGAATGTAATACAAATTACTCTTTGAATTTGGTCTTTATTACTAGAATAATAAGAAAAAAAAATCTTAAGCAAGGATCTACTGATAATTTTGCTAAATCTATCTTGACACGAGCTCATTTAGAATTTGATTGGGGTTCAATAAAATTATTGTTGTTCTCCATAATCTTAGATAATTAATAATATATATTTCATACAATTAAAATATGTAACAAAACTATACATATCACAAATTAATTTAATTAAGCAATCTAAGTATAAAAGCTTAATCAATATTAAAGTTTGATTACATTCCTGAAAGTTTTTAAAAGGAAAAATTTCAAAAAGCAATTAATCTGAATTGTTGAAGGCATGAAGAAAATAAGATTTGACAGAGTGAAAGAACGATTTCACAATTTCGCAAAAGTCTAAATCGCAATTTGCAATTTAGCCTTTTTTCTGTGAATGCCCTATCCATTGAGACCTATACTAGGCCTTTTTGTTTTTTTTTTTGTAAGGTATATATTTTAGGCTCTTTTTTTAGGCGTTTATTTTAAATTGTGTTGTGTTGTGCCGCTATTGCCTATTATAAGAGACCAAGTGGTTGGATACTTGGACTGACGGCTCAGGGAAAAAAAAAAAAGAGGTAGTTTGGGCTTATGTGTTTTTCTTTTCGCAAGTATACCCTATAAAAGTTGGCCCACTTACGTGTGTTTTATTTTCTAAGCCCAGTACCTATTGACGCATTAAAAGAAAGAAGGTCAATAAACAGTCAAACCAACAAATTATATAAAACGGTGCATTTAAATAAAAGGTATCTTTTCATCATCTTCTTCCTCTCTTCATCTAACCTAAACCTAAAAGCCTGAAACTGTCGGCAGAAAAAATTTCAGACGTCCTTGCATTGCTTGATTCATTTTCCCTGATGATTGATCTGTGAGTGTCGATTGCCCCTTATTCGTGGTTGAGGGTGGGCAACCAGGGTATTCAGAAAATTTTCTATTGGGGTAAGGTAAATTTTTGGAGGTTGAGAGGGGGCATTTGACCCCTCTCGACCCCCCCTCCCTCCGCCCCTGAGTGTAACTAGCATTCATATCAAAAACATCAATTTCTTTTTCTTTTTTTTTCACAAAATGATTTTAACAGTATCAAAGAAAAGCTCCCACTATTCATTTATCAACTTCTAAATAAGTAATTTTATAGTTGAAACTACACTCATGGCATTTAAAATGTCATGAGAATTTTGTTGTAAAGCTTGGCAAAGAGAATTAGTAAATCTCATAATATGTTTCATCAAATGTAAGAACAAAATAAATTCAAATGATGTTAATACCATAGAAGCCACTTCAGCATCACCACGTTGAGAATAGTAGATTTCCTCCTTTGAAATAGTGTCGAGAACTAAGCAAGTTGCACGAAACATTCTTATCAAGTTACAAACAAAATGAAAAATGAAAAGACCATCAAGTATCTCCAAATTGTTGCAGTACCAATTTGATATGCTCCCTTCCAGTCTCAATTTCATTAGAAGCAATTATACTTTCAATTTCAGCAACTAGAGCATATTGCAATTCATCATTGTGTTTTGAAGAACCAACAACAATACTGATAATAGAAGTCAAATGGACAAAAAACTGATGAACGCATTTTGTTTATCTAGATGCTATAACTAAAGCTAATTGTAGCTTCTCTAAGAAATAAAACTTATAGCTCATTCCATTCACCACACATATTTCTACCTCCATCATATCCCTAACCTCAAATATTCTCAATTTGGAGGTCGTAACGAGGAATAATATCACATATCTCATTTTTTAAAGTTAATGCAGTAGTATCTTTGACATAAACAGTATGAAAGAATCTCTCCTAATAAAAACATCTTTATCAACAAACCTCAAAATAATTGTCATTTGCTCCCTTTTTGACTCATCTCGAGCTTCATTAACAAAAATGCAAAATTTGGCATCCTTAATTTCTTTGCAAATCACATCTCGCACTTCAATTGTAAATATATGCGAAATTTCTTTTTGAATTTAGGGTGATGTATATTTGACATTTCATAGAGCATTTTTCAAGACAATTCCAGCAACTTTATCATTATAAATTGCTAAGAACTTCATCATTATATGCCCAATGTACTTACCTTGTTTTTTGAGTCGAAGCTTTCATTATTACCTCTAAATGTACATGCTTGAAATGCTAGCCATCGAACACTATCTATTGAGATTTTGAGCCACAACCGATTATTTTCTATTTCTTGTGATGATTGTTTTTCAATTAACTTGTCAATATGTCATGAATAATTCTTTAGATTATCACAACATTTCACAACAATTTTATGTGGTGAATTTGAATCTTTCCACACATGTCTCATTAAAGGACAGTTCATTACATCGTTCACATTTTTCCAATTGTTTTTCACTATCTTCGTACCTCTTTCTTTTTCGCATACATCGACAGAAAATTACCAAACTGCCCTCAAGAGGGGCACTCGAGGGATGGTCTCTTCTTTCTTCTTTCTTCCATCTTTTTGTTGGAAGCTTGAACTTGGAGGAACAGAAGAAGGCTGGTGTCTTCAAAGTATCCTCAAGTTGCTTTCATTTTCAACAATTGCCTTTCATCGGAGCTAGATGAGGACTTAGTAAATGTTTTGCTGACATAACCATGATTTTGAGAGATAAGAAACTGTCATTTCACACGGACGACGCTAAACTGTTAGAGCAATTTTTTGGTCGTTTTCTTCCATGGGTCAACGATCCTACAAGTACCTGAATGGTTGAACTGAGAGGCCTACTTACATGCAAAATGAGAAGATTGTTAGAGGATTTTCGGCCAAAGCTGAGGACACTCCAATGCTTAAGTTAACATAGCTTATGTTTGGAGTGTAAAAATGGCTTAGATTCTTGAGTGAATAAGCCTACATAGAAGAGAGACTCAGAATGGGAGAAGGTTCTCCTTAGAGAAAAGTAGAGCTTGTGAAGGAGTGCAAAAAAAAAAAAAAAGTCCCTATTTGGTGTTGGGTCCTCCTTGCTTATTATTTAAGGAGCCTTGTCCTGTACACCTTTATGGACAAACACATTTATGTATAAAAAGAGTGGGGCCCGTGGTATAAGAGATTTTTATCCCCAACAGTCCTCATTTGTACATGAAGCACTGTGTCATACGATGCGATTATCTATTGTCTTTTATATACATGTGTTTATAAAACTCATATATTTTATCATTCCGCTATTCAAAATTTGTTTTCGCAAAAGTAGAGTTCACGCTATTCTAAAATAGATTCATAAAACTTGTAAACATGCGCGTTTGATACATAAAATATTCATGTTATGAAAGAATTAAAATAACAAATATCCATGTCAATTTTACTCACATTATTCATATGTTTCCTCCGTGTGAACTCCATGATATTCACCAACCTCGAAATCTATGAATCTAATCTCAAGCTAAAAATGTCCTAAACTCTATATTGTTTCAGAATAGGCTCATTGCGTGGCATCAACCGTTCGGTCAGAAAACATCAAACATTCGGCAAAGATAAAAATAGTTTCTAGATAAAAATTTACCTTGAAATAAATAGACACATGTTCCCTGAGAATTTATTCAATACTCTAGGAGTATTTTTTTTTTTAATATCATATGAATAATTAATATATACATTCAATTTAACATGTTAAAATTATTGTAGACAAGAATCACTGATATCAAAATACGAAATATATATATAATATATATATAGATATATATTAGTATATTTTATATATAGATTATATTTCTATTCGAAAAGGGTAGGAGGGGCTACTAAAGTGGCTAAAATACTGGCAATGTAGCACCCTGCCCATGGATATCGTTCAGCAGGTGCTTAGATAGTTGGAACTGCATACGCTCAATCAGGACCGATCAAGCCATAACTTACACCAATCCCACCAAAGAATCTAGCAGTACCCAACCAATAGATAAGCAAATAATTCTAAGCGCTTCTCATTTGAAAATTCGACTTTGAAACCTAGTCCCAGTAGTCACACGACAACAAAATGGTAGACTTTTGATAACTCTCTCCTCCCCTAGGTTCCTTTTTTTTTTTTTTTTTCTTTAGGTTCCATTTTCCAATAATTTTGCTTATTGGACTAGCATTTAACCATCTCTACAAGGGGTATTTTTTTTTTATATAAATGATACTATTTGTGCTATCTAGGTGGTCGTTTTAGAAGAAAAATGATCCTCTCTACTTCAAATAAAAAGATAATATTCAGTTAATAATTGAAAGGTATAATGTCATTGTAGTTTTTTTTTTGGACACAATTTTACCATTCAATTCAACTAACCCTCTTAGAAGTGGAAGTTTGAAAGTTAAAGAGAAACACATGTATATAATATATTAAATTAGTAATTAGAAAGAGAAGGGAGGATTAGAACCACAGCGTTATCTTAGAAAGAGTAACCATGCCCTAATTTGATTACTCTTGTTCCATCAATCCTCCATCTTTCACGGGAAAGGAAAGGGCTAAATTTGATGAGCTGGTCTATGGTGAAAATTAAAGCATAATAATTAAACATATTCAAGCAAGAATTTGTTTTTCTTTTCGAAAACAGTTCTAAAAATAAAAATAAAAATCGATTTGTCAAAGAACCCTTAGTTGCAAAGAATAATGGACGGAAGAGAGAAGAAGGATTTTTGATGGAAGATTCAGAAGACAGGAGGAGAAATGGATAGAAAAGAACCTCCAGACAGACTAGAATTCCTCCATAGTACAGCTGGGTGTCTGTCTCTGCGTCCATTTGTAGTGAAAAATAAAAAATAAAATAAAAGAAATTGCTTTTTTTTTACATTAAAAAAAAGTTAATTTTTCTTTTTTTCTTTTTTTTTTTCATTCCAAAACGGATACTAGGCGTCCGTCACGACTCATTCCTCAAAAGTATTCTACCTTTAACCTTTTTTTTCCTTTTTTTTTGGGGGGGGGGGATTGGAATTCCATTTCAATAGACTATGCGTCATCATAGTCTAGCAGCAATAAAATGAATTACTAATTAATATTTACCAATTCATTAATATAAGCATTATTTTCCAATAGTGAGATAAACTTTATGGCCTATCAATTTTTTTTTATTTTATTTTTGATTTTTTACTAATTGTTAAACTCCGTCCATTAAAGTAATTTGAATGAATTCATCCCATTCATGTAATTTTATTTTAAGAAAATATATGGATTTTTTAAAAAAAATAAATTTATTATTTTAACATTTAACATAGAAAATAAGCATCGAATTTAACTAAATCACCCAAAAAAGAAAGAAGGTCAAATACTTAAGAATCTATGAAACCCGGCCAAGATACAAATTCCAGTTACAAGTTTGTCTCTCCAACAATGATTACAAAAGCAAGAACCCAAAAAAAAAAAACAGAAAAAAGAAAAAAAAAAAAACCCATATAATCTCAAGAAGCAAAAGTCAGAAAGAATGAAGAAATGAAATTAAAGGAAGGAATCAGATGTGACAACCGCAGCAGAGGTAGAAGAAGCAGAGGGTGGAGACAAGAACGACGGCTTCTACGACGGAGAGCATCTTGAAAACGACACCGTCTATGACGGTCGTCTGGAAATCCAAGCGCTTCCATCTGAAGGCTGAGAACAATCTCCGCGGCCATTGCTCCTTGCTCACCTTCTTCAAAGAAAACAACTTCTTCCCCATTGCAATTTCCAACCAATCTCTCTCTCTCTCTCCCTGTCTCTCTCTCTCTCTCTCTGAGCTGTGTGTGTGGGAGAGATAGCTGTGAGAGGTGGGGTTTATAAATGTGATTTTTGCTCATTGGATGCTTCAAAAAGAATGAAGGGTGGGGGGTGGTGGACCTGGCCGAAGCTGTTTATGGGAATTGATGAGGTGGGGGCAGTTTTGTAGTTTCACATGAGGTTAGTGGCCGGGGAATCTTCTATAAAATTAAGGGTATTCTCGTCTAAATATTGGGGGGCGTCATCTAGAATGGTGAAAACAAAAAAACATGTGTACAAATCTGTCGCATGTCAGACCACCAACTACCAAGCAAGATGACTTGGCAATAATTTTCTTTATTTTTTTTGTTATTTATAAAACCGAAAAATCCTACTTTTTATTTAATTAATTCATGAATGAAGGTAGCTTGCTCTCTTATTTCTCTTGGATTGGCCAGTATGGGGTTTTTTTTTTCTTTTTTTTTTTTTTTATTCAAAGCAGGGAACAGGAAAAAGGACCATTACACTTGCCGCTCATAAACCTAATAAAAGACAGAAAATGAGAGGAAGGAGAAATGTTGTCAAATACAAGATTTGAAGCGGTCCATCTAGTTACGAGATGTGCACAAATATTTGCACATCTAAAAGCCTTACAAACTTTCCAAAAAGAGAAAGCAGTTAACAACAAATTAATGTTTGAAATAACAAATTTAGTATTACAATCCAAAAAAAGCTGAGGTTCCTTGATGGCAAGAACCGTGAGCAAGGAGCCGCCTTCAAGAATAATAGAGGGACAGCCAAAAGAGGAGGCCAACCTGACGGCTAGGAGGGCTGCATAAGCTTCTCCTTTGTTTGCATCTACATAGGGCAGTTTCAAAGTGTTAATTGCCATAATATTACCTGAATGATCTCGAAGAATGGCAACTGCCACTGCAAAGGAAGGGCGGATTGCAATATTAAAATTTACTTTGAAGGAGCCGACTGGAGGAGGCGTCCAAATAGAGAATGAGGGGTGTCTTAAACACCAAGCTTCCAAATGATGAGAAATTGAGGACTTAATCTTCTTCAACAGGATATAGGAGCCAGCTAAGTTTGAGTGTGTTGCCATATAACTATAAGAGAAAGGTTACTTTTTTTTTTTTGCCAAAAAATACAAAGAAAAAAAATAAAATAATTATCCAAATTTATTGATTGAGTGATATGCAACTCTATTTTTTTTTTTTAGGCTAAGAAAACAAATGGACAAAAATTGATATAATAGATAGACATGTAGCTTTTCTCTAAATATTAGGTTATATATGTCTATTCTAATGACTTATTGAATTAATTTTAGATCTTTTTATCATAATTGGGTAATTTTATATTAGATTTGTAGATTGGTTAAAAAATTATTAGTCTTTATGTTGCATGTCAAATTCGACTCATATTGAGATATGAGTATAAAATTATACAACTCAACGCTAACACAATTTATTTAATTAAAGATTAACACTAATTTATTAATTTTATATCAAATTTGTATAAAATTCGTGAATAATTTAGCAATAGGTGTAATTAAATAAGGGTTCATTAAGACAGCTTAATTTATGAGAAAAATGATAAGTAGTGGATGTAGCTGTACTCCATTTGGTCTCAAACGGTCGAGTGGTCCCCGCGTCCGTTGGTATTTATTTAAATATTTTAATAATCCGTCGTCATGGTCAAAGACTCAAAGTTGTGTAACGGTCAGTTGCTTATTTCGAAGAAAAAGTGATGATATGGAACATCATCGGTCCAGACTGTACGTCCAGTTAATTATGTTGGGTGGGTGGGTCGGTTGTTAGGTTTCCAACATATGGGAAAGGCAAAGTTGGTTCTCATTCCGCCAGCTCACTGTTTGATCCAAGGTGATGGGGATGACATCGATTCCATGATTTAGTAAATCTAATAATAAGAAAGCACATTGACAGCTATTTAATTAACTCGGACACGTTTGGAATAAATCCTTCTAAATAACAAAGCATTAGGGGTTTTTTTTTTTTTTTTTTTTTTTTTTAATTTTATAAAGGATTTTAGACATAAGGGTCTGTTTTTGTAACATTTTTATAGATTTTATTAGTTTTACGTGCGGCAATTGTGCGGTGACCGCTAGGAATGTCCAACAATTCCGTGGTAGCCTCCAAAAACTTGCGACAACTTCTCGATGGCTGTTAGGAACGTTTGGTGGCCTCATCAATGTCTAGAAACCTCACAACGACTATCATGAACTTTTGCAGCCCTGTAATAAACACCGTGAAGTTCTGGTGGCCCCGTGGTGACTTCCATAAACTTCAACCAGTGCCACGGTAGTTATCATGAACTTTTGGCAACCTACAATGTCCATCAAGAACATCTGAAAGCCGGGTAATAGTTGTCAATTTCTCTTACGGCCCATAATAATCGCTAGGACCAAATATTGTGCATGCTGCCGCCAGGTGATCATTATAGTGAAGTGTAAATTGCAATAATATGTATTTTGGAGAACATTTTCAAGTTTTTATTTTTCAAAAACACCGGTCAAAGATTTTACGAAACCAATTTTTATTTGTGAACCTTACATACAACACTTTTTATTAAATGTAACCCTTATCAAATTAATTCTCAATTTTCACCCTTTTTTTTTCTGTTGAGAAGAACAAAAAACTCAAAACCGAAAACATTTGTCTATTTACGTTATAGAATTGAAGTGAAGGATTTTCCATAAACAACTCTCTTCTAGCTTACACATTCCATTTCCCATCATACCAAAGATCATTGTAAATTCTAATCATGCTTGTTGCCGTGAGGAAGGCCTTCAACTCTAAAGGGAACTTTGTTTAAAAGGATGAGGAGAACTTTTTCTTATGTTAAAATTTTCAAAATACTTTTATTTTTTTAAAACAAAAATAAAAAATTATTATTGTTAAAAAATTTAAAATGAGAGATATTTTGAAAATTTTTATACTCATCTGTTAGGATTTAATAAGGGTGTACAAGCGGTTACGGTTAGCAGTCAACCGCTTTAAGTGGTTATCCTATTTTTAACAACCGCAACCACTCCGCCTTAGGTAGTTTAACGATTATTTGAGGCACAAACCGCACGGTTATAATCGCTTTTTATATATGGATCATTTGACCTATATTAGTATTTTTTGGCCTTTATTTGACCTCTTTTTAAGGTTTATTTTAAATATGTTTTGACGATTTTTAGTATTTTTGGCCTCTTTATAGAGCAAAAGAAGAAGCCCATTTCGTGAGGACGTAAAGAAAAAAAAAATTAAAATTAATTTGCTTTCTCTAATAATATATATATACGTATATATATATAAAAAAAAAACAACTTGATAACTAACTAACAATTAAACAAAATAATTACAAATTCAAAAACATTCAAATAAAAATTAAAAAGGCATACCAATGTATTTTGTTATAATATTATTATTTTATAATATAAAATATAAAATTTAATATAGATATAAGGTTTTTAACCGCTCTACCCCTATCCTAAAATCGGCTAACCGTCCCGGTTTTAGGGCGGTTAGCGATTTTTTTAAAACCGCCTACAAAGTGTTTGCAGTATGCGGTGTTCATTATTAAGCAAACAGTTAGAAACAGTTAGTAATGCGTCGCCATTTGTATAGTCATAGAATTTAATGAAAAATTCTAATAAAAAAAAGGTTAAATAATTTATTTTGAAAATACGAGATACCAAAATAAAAACAAAAAAAAAAATTCAAAAATGAAATATCAAAACGGACGGGTTAAAGTTTAAAAAGTCTAAATAAAATTTCCCCAAAGGTTGAATATATTTCCACCAAAAAGAATATGCAGATGCAGAGAGACGACGGGAGATGATATCATCATATCATGAAGTGTCATGACTCATGGGCATCATCTTTTTGAGGTATGCATGGCAATATGACATGCATGGGGTCGGCTACTTTGTTTTGTCTATAATTATGCTAAAGGGTCTGTTTTTGGTTTAATTAAACCCACTCCAACACACACTACTCTATATATTAATTTCTGACTTCTTAATGGAAGACCAAATGATTCTCCCTGTCACAATACATGCATGCAACACCGTAATTTTCGTTTTTTTTTTTTTTAATTAAAAACATATGCAATAAAATATACAGAAAATTATTCTTTAATATTTCAAAAATATATTATTCTTCAATTTTGGGAGAACAACTTTTCATTGGCATTTTATTATTTCTTAACTCATTATTACAGTTCCAGAATTCATGGACAACAAGATATTTTTGCTTTTCTTATATTTTTCTTTTTTTAAAAAGATCATATCTGTCATTTCCTTTTCCTTTTTTTTTTTTTTTTTTGGGCAAATCATGTCTGTCATTTGATCGACGCAAGATTGTTTCCCACCCCCCTCCTCTTTTTTGTTTTATTAAAAAAAAATGGTTATAGATATGTATAAACCTGACCATGCAATTTTTTTTTTTTATTTTATTTTTTGTAATTTTATGAAAAAAACGTAACCGTGCAATTGGGTATGGAGCATAATCGACGAGACGATTTAAACGTTCTTAACCCAAATATAATAGAATTAGTAGGAATGGAAGGCACGTGCAAGTCACATATTTAATTTATTGTGTTTTTTTTTTATTTATGTGATATTTAATATTATGAAGTGAATGGATATAAAAAGTATTATACATAATGATTTAATCTGTAAATTATTCTATACACACATTTCTTCATACAATCAAATTAACTAAGACTATGGTATTAGCTAATTGATCAACATGTACATGTGTAAAAAAGATACAGTACAAATATATTTTCATGCCAAAAGAGAGCATAGTTTTTGATTTCTAACTTCTAGCAAAATAAGACAAACAAATAAAGTCTAAAGTATTTAAGTAGTTGTTTGTTTTCCTTTTGTGTCATTACTTCATAGTAAAAGTTGTTTCAAAAAACACAAAAAAATTGCTAAGCTATGATTTGTTGGATTGTAGAAGTTTATTCGTCATCATTTAGTGGTTGTTTAAGAGCAGTAATATTGAATTTATAGCGTGGTCATTCGCATGCATCAAGCACTCCAGCTCGAAGTCAGATCATAAATTTTTGCTCAAAAGAACGCGTTACAATGCTTTCTATATTTGTGATGTCATCATATTTTCAATAGAACAAAAATAGATCAATTATTAAAAAAGAAAACAAAGAAAATGGAATATGGTTTTATTCTTTTTAACTTATACAATTACTAACAGTACGTAAAGGGGGAAAAAANTTATGTGATATTTAATATTATGAAGTGAATATATATAAAAGGTATTATACATAAAGATTTAATCTGTAAATTATTCTATACACACATTTCTTCGTACAAATCAAATTAACTAAGACTATAGTATTAGCTAATTGATCAACAAGTACATGTGTAAAAAAAAAAAGTACAAATAAGTTCTCACACTAAAAGAGAGCATAGTTTTTGGTTTATAACCTCTAAGTAAAAGAAGACAAACAAATAAAGTCTAAAGTATTTAAGTAGTTGTTTGTTTTTCTTTTGTGTCATTACTTCATAGCAAAAATTGTTTCAAAAAATACAAAAAAAATTGCTGAATTATGATTTGTTGGATTGTGAAAATTTATTCGTCATCATTTGGCGGTTGTTGAAGAGCACTGATATTGAATCTATAGTGTGGTCTTCCGCGTGCATCAAGCACTCCAGCTCGAAGTCGAATCATGAATTTTTGCTCAGAAGAAAGTGTTGCAATGCTTTCTATATTTGTAATGTCATCCTATTTTCAATAGAATAAAAGTAGATCTATTATTAAAAAAGAAAACAAAGAAAATGGAATATAATTTTATTCTTTGTAACTTATACAATTACTAACAGTATATACGTAAAGGGGGAAAAAAG
>FXXK01001415.1:130537-161651 GCA_900184695.1 Betula pendula
CTTTTTGATTTTCGTGTATTTTTTAAGCATTTAATGAGAATAAAACTAAACATTTTCTTTGTTATGAAAAAAGTTATCTTTATCTAAATGTTATCTTATTTATATTGTAGTTTCAATCACGGAAGTACAAGGCAAGGAAGTTGAATAAAGGAAAATATGAAAGAAAAATATATAGGCATTAACATTGTAGATCAAATAAGTTAACATATGCATTTTTTAATTTAGAACACATTTAGAATTGTTTATGACAGAATTTGATTTATTTTTTAAAGAAGTTATATTAGTTTTCTTGGAAACATAGTAAGAAAACTATATAATTTATTTATTATTTATACTTATACTGGTGGGATTGAGTAAGAAAAATATAATTTATAATTATATAATTATTTATTATTTATTATTTTTTTATTTTTTAATACCTGAGTGGTTTCTAGCATTAATTTTGTTGTTGTGCATGCCATGAACTTTTCTGCATCATCTTCAAAAAAAGATGCTACCAACGATCCAATTGAATCATGTAACTCTACTTCTACTCGACATCTAAAATAAAAACAATACAATATAGGAAAAATTTAGACAAGTTGATTTGAAAAAGTATTTGTAACACCCCAAGAATTTAATTAATTTGTAATTAAATTTATGGTTTGCCTCCCAGCCTTAATTATTCGATTAAGACTTAGAGATACCTCTATTCTTCTTGTGAAAGGGAGAAAATGTAAAACACTAGCTTGAGAATCACCATATACACAGGATTAACCATTTAAAATGAGGTTAACCCGAAGTATAATGTCCATAAGGCGTCTAAAACAATCAACTGGTAACTGTCTGANTGAGCATAACCTCGGTGATTAAACTCTTATATTTAAATACAAAAAATGATGCTCTATGAGTACAATATAAATAGTCATATGTTCACAATATGGTTTACTCGAGACATTACCCACTCTTAGTAGGATTAACACGTCGAAAAGGACTTCTGGTACAATTTTGGTGCTTGGACATTGCACAACCATATCATCTTATATTAGCAGTCTGACATCGAGTGACCTACATTGACTAGCAAAGCCGTAACTGGTGACCCATTTAAAGAATGATGCACTATCACAAAACTTAACCATTGAATCTAATGCCCTCTTCATAACATAAAACTTTTTGACCATAGAATTAATTTGTATTAATAATAAGACCAAGTCCGTTCTACCGCACGAACCGGTGTGCTGTAACCTTACTATACATATATTGTTCATTTATTCAAAAATAAGGGAATGTATAAGCAAATAGCATTTCGTCATTAAAATGATAAACTTGATCAATAGGGAAACATGCTCAATTGTAACGCCTCAAGAATCTAGCTAACNGTTCTCTATTTAACCTTTATCAAAGTAAGCAGCGGAATAATTAATCTAAGTATACATTAAAGAATTATAACATCACTAAATATGGACATAGAGCTTTACATCTAAAAAATAAACCTGAATATAACAACTGCTGTCCTGATACCATAATCTTGGTGCGAGTCCCAATTGATCAAATCCCTGAGGATTTGCAAAATACCGAAATATTTTGCGGGAAGGAAGTAACTGAGTCAGTCAACTGACTTAGTAAACAAGTTATTTTGAAAGACGTGAGGTATAAAATTAATAAAAAAAGTAATTATGAATTATACATGATCTTTTTACAAATGGTGGGTTCAACCTCCGATATTATGCCATTTGACAAAAATGACGTTTAATTTTAAAAGAATGAGCATAACCTCGGTGATTAAACTCTTATATTTAAATACAGAAAATAATGCTCTATGAGTACAATATAAATAGTCATATGTGCATAATATGGTCTACTCGAGACATTACCCCCTTTCAGTAAGGTTAGCGCGTCCAAAATGACTTTTGGTACAATTTTGGTGCCTTGGACATTGCACAAACATACCATTTTATAGTAGCAGTCAGACATCGGGTGGCTCATATTTACTAGTAAAGTTGTAACTGGTGACCCATTCAAAGAATGATGCACTATCACAAAACTTAACCATTGGATCTAATGCCCTCTTCATAACATAAAACTTTTTGACCATAGAATTAATCTGTATTAATAGTAAGACCAAGTTCGTTCTATCGCACAAACCGATGTGCCATAACCTTACTATACATATATTATTCATTTATTCAAAAATAGGGGAATATATAAGCAAATAACATTTCGTCATTAAAATGATAAACTTGATCAATAGGGAAACATGCTCAATTGTAACACCTCAAGAATCTAGCTAACTTGTAGTTAAATTCATAGTTCGCTTCCCAGCCTTAATTATCAGATTAAGACTCAGAGATATCTCTATTCTCCTTGTAGATAGAGAATACGTAAAATACTAGCTTTTGGTTCACCTTATATACAAGATTATCCATTGAATAGAGGATAACCCGAAGTATAATGTCCATAGGACATTCAAAACAATTAACTGGTAATTGTCTGAATTCCCTATTTTAACATTTATTAGAGTATACAGTGGAATAATTGATCAGAATGCATAATAACCAATTCTAATATCATTAAATATGGCATAGAGCTTTACATCTAAACGATCAAATCTGAGTATAATACTACTGTCTTGATACCAAAATCTTGTTGAAATTTTCAACTGATCAAATTCCTGGGGGTTTGCTGACTTAGTAAGTAATCAATTAAGTCAGCTGACTTAGTAAGCAAGTTATTTTAAAAGATGTGTAGTATAAAATTAATAAAATGTAGCTATGAATTATAAATGATATTTTTACAAATGATAAGTCTAATCTCCGTTATTATGCCATTTAGCAAAAATGGTGTTTAATTTTAAAAGAGATAACATAATCTCAGTGATTAAACTCTTATTCTTAAATGCAGAAATATGCTTCATGAATACTATATAAATAGTCATATGTTAATAATATGGTCTACTCAAGACATTACCTATTCTTAGTAGGGTTAACGTATCCAAAAGAACTTATAGTATAATTTTAGTGCCCTGAACATTGCACAAACATATCGTCTTATACTAGTAGTTCGACCAAGTCCGACCTCATGTAACCCACACTAACTAACAAAGCCGTAACTAGTGACCTACTCAAAGAATGATACACTGTCACAAACTTAACCATTGGATCCAAGGCCCTCTTCATAAATAAAACTCTTGACCATAAAATAACCCGTAATAATGGTAAGCACATGAGCATTATTTGTTTCAAGACGGTGCAACCATGTCATACGATGCAAATATTGTTCATTTATTCAAAAATAGGGAATATATATGCAAATAACATCTTGTCATAAAAATGATAAAGTTAATCATATGGAATAACGTGCTCAGTCATTTGACATACTGCACTTCAAAAATTGTAGTTCTTTACTTAGTTAAAATACTTATTTCGATTGCTCATCCGATTCTTCAAACATCTTGTAACCCCTCGTTAACTGTAAAATAACTCGACAATATGCTAAGAACGTAATATCTTACTAATAGTGGAGAATCTGTATTCTTTGTCTTAAAAACCCTAATTTAGCATTTATTGTCACCATCGAACGTTTGACACGATGATCAAACGTTTGATCATTGAAGATCGAATGTTTAATCAAGAACGGTGGAACGTTTGATGCAGGCCAAAATGCATAAAAGTTTAAAAACTCCTACCAAACCTATTTATAACTATTTCTAAACTTAGAACATTACCTAACAACATCTAACAATATTAAACAACATTAAACAACGTAGAAAACACACATTTAAAGAGGTAAAACACAAATTTATCATTTTTTATCAAAATCTTTTGGAAAGTTAACATAAAAACCTTTGACATTACTTTGAAAGCATAACATGACTAAAGCTTGTGTAAAACAATTAAATACAACATAAATAAGAGTATGATTCGAAGATTACCTTTGGAGAAGATAATTTCCTTTAAATGAGAACTTTCTCTTAGAAAAATCATCATCAAGCCTTAACAAATGATTTCTGGAGGTTTTGGGTCGAGCCCAAGTGGTTTTCTTAATGGGATGGGGTGTTATTTATAAAGAAATGAGGTTAAACCTAATTCCCTACGTAAAATTCATTTTGGGACATGATCGAACGTTTGATATACAATATCGAATGTTTGATCTATTTATATAAGAGAATCTAAGGTTGCTCATCAAACATTTGATGGAGATATCGAACGTTTGATAAAAGCACATTGAACGTTTCATAAAAATATCGAACGTTTAATGTTTGCACTGGCACCTTCGGAGCATTGTGCAAGCTTTACAGAGAACGTGACTGTACTTTCCAAGATCGAACGTTTGATGATGATTATCGAACGTTTAATGGTCACATATTCGGAATAAAATGTTTTATAAAAATGGGAGAGTGTTTTTAATCAAATATTTTGTCAAATACTATGAAAAATAACTTTTAAATATTTTGAGGCATTACATTAATCATCTGATATATTGCATTTCTAAAATTGCAGTTTCATTATTTAATTAAAATATTTATGTCGGTTGCTCATCCGAAGTCTCAGACATCTTGCAATTCCTTGTTAACTATAAAATAACCTGACAATATGTTAAGAACGTAATCTCTTGCTAATCGTGGGGTATGTGTGGTCTATGTCTTAAAAATCCTAATTTTGGCATTTTTGGACACCATCAAACGTTTGATACGATTATGGAACGTTTGATCCTTAAAGATCGAACATTTGATCATGAACAATGAAACGTTCGATGTAGGTCCAGAATGCATGAAAGTCTAAAAACTTTTACCAAACATAATCACAACTATACCTAGACTTAGAACTGCATCAAAGAACATGAAAGAACATAGAAAACATACATTTTAAGAGGCAAAACATAAAGTCATCATTTCTATCAAAATCTTTTAGTGAGTTAACCTTCTTAAAGCCTTTATATCATCATAACATAGTTTAAAAATATAAACATGGTCATAGCTTGTGTAAAAATAATAAAATATAATATAATAAGAGTATGGATTCGAAGGTTACTCTTGGAGAAAATAGTCTCATTCAAATGAGGACATTCCCTTAAAAATCATCCTTAAGCCTTTGACAAATAGTTTTTGGAGATTTTGAGTCGAGCCAAAGTAGTTTTCTCTATGGAATGTGGTGTATTTTATGGGGAAATAAGGTGAAAAACTAATTTCCTAGGTAAAATCCATTTTTTGGACATGATCAAACGTTTAATATACAACATCGAATGTTTGATATATTTATATCAGAGAATCTAAGGTTCCTTATCAAACGTTTTTCATCAAACGTTTAATGAAAATACCAAACGTTTGATAAAAGCACATTGAACGTTTTTTAAAAGTATCGAACGTTTGATGTTCGTATTAATACCTTATAAGCATTGTATAGGCTTTGCAAAGAACGTGACTGTACTGTCCAACATCGAACGTTTGATGTGCTTATCGAATGTTTGATGGTTACATTTTCTGATTAAAAATGTTATTTAAAAGCTTTATAAAGATGAGAGAGTGTTTTTAATTAAGTCTTTTGTCAAATAGTATGAAAAATAGCTTTTAATTATTTTGGGGCATTACAATATTAAACTTATTTATTTTATACTTTGAGTTGAAGGTAACATATAATTAAAATGTACATATCGAGGTTGGGTAAGCACATTTGGTTCTTTACAATTTAGACAAAAGAATGTTTCATTGTATTCTATACCTGTACTTTTGGTACACTTGTTCCCAGCCATATACCAGAAAGTTTGTTGTTAGTTATGAATAATGATTTTTGCCTTCACCTAAAATTGAGTTGCTACATCAATTGTTTGTAAGAGTTTATAATCTTGATGGATTTTGTTTTTTGAGAATGTATATGTAGTAAGCTGATCATACATAAATTTGCAGAATGAATAATTTAGTTATTCTATATTATGATAGGATTAATTAACATGCTTAAAAATGTCTTACCGTTTTAGCTAATTCTAGTGCTGCAGAAATATGTGTAATGGTTTTGGCAAGCGGTATCATTGAACTTGATGAAGGTTTGAAATAAAATTTATCATTAACTATTTTTCTAACACGTTTTGATTTGCAACAACTCTATGTGAAGCAGAAAAATGATATGTTAGTTATAAATATATAAAATATGTTGAGAAGTAAGACTGAAAAGTAAGGAGAGGTAAAATCATAAAGTGATATCGTTTACTAGTTCGCAGTGCAGCTGCTTCTGCATTGTTAGGGTTGATGATGAAGGAGTTAGATGGTCTTGTTGAAAGAGACATGCCTATGATAAATAAAACTGTTTCATGAGATATTGCTCATAGTGAAATGAAGATTATTTTATAAAAAATCATACTATTATGCGATACGACCTTCAATCTTGCTTCTATAATGATAGGGTTGTTCTTTATGATATTTGAAATGACAATAGATCCATTATCCATAAAATGATCCCACATAGTTAAAGATATAGGTTGGAAGGCTATAACATATAAACAAATCTATTGTAGTTAGCATATAGGCCAATTTTTTGTTTTTTGTTTTTGTATTTTATATAGGAGAAATGTTTAAAATGAGAATGTGTTTTATGTTTCATTTGTAATATGGAGAGTTATTAAACAAAAGCTACTTGGAAATAGAATTTGACATGGAACAAATATTATAGAGACATAAACAAAAATCGATTGTTAGATATTACTTTTGGTCAATGAGAATTAGTTCTTGGATTATTTATGGGCCATTTTTGGTTTGAAGCTCTTGAGTTGGTTGCGCGTTAATTGCAAGAGCAATGACATCTAGAAGGTTAGATGTAACAACTTTATTAGTAAAATGTTAAATTATGGAAAATGGACATTAAATTTAAATATGTAATTCGTACTGACTTAGGAGTGAGAATCAATATATTTGTAAAACTTTGTAAAAAGAACAAAGTTGAGTCCAAGTATAGGTAACTGTATCTCATCTTTTGATGCATCTTCAATTACAATTTTTGAATTGATTATTCATTGAAACTCATTCTCAACTATTCGATATTCTGGGTTGATTAGTTTGACGAGAGCATTAATGATAAAATATATACTGGATATGGTTAAGGTACCTTCGAATAATTGAATATCGCGTCCAAAAATAGTGGCTTAAACTCGATTGTCCTATAATAAAAAGTATTTTAGTTGATGAAATAGATAATAGTTAAAGCTTTCTTTGCTTATATATAGATAGAATTTTTTTAGTCAAATCATTTTGACGACTTATTAAAACTTGTATATATGTTACATTTATTGTTTATTATGAAATGGTTTGAGGATAATACATTATAGTAAAAATATAATAAAATAGAGAACAAGAGCAACTCTAACAAACTATATTTCGTATTGCATGGCAAAGGCATTCAACTTAAAATATGGAAAGATTTTATTTGTACACAAACTATGGAATAAGGATATATTGTTTTTTAGAAGTTGAGAGTTTTTATTTGTTTAGTTTCTGTCTTAATATATGAAGAGAAGCATTTAATAAAGCAATGGACCATGATATAGATGGAATTATGTTTTTTCATGGAGAAATAAGTATGGTATGCTATGGTGGTTTATTTTTTGATTGTTGCCTTGTGTTTGTGCTTTTTATTTTTATTATTATTATTATTTTAGTTTTTCAAACTTAAGGTTATTCACTTAGTGCAATTTGTATGGTTGTTTATTAAGTGAACCTTGTGTGGAAACATTAATTGATATGCTTAATCATTAATTAAATATATTTGCTTTGTATTGCTAGTTAAAATTTTATTTTTTTGTTTAGATTAAACCCGAGTTTTTGCCCTCAACTTCTTTAGCTTCTAAATGAAAAAAACTGTTAAAAGGCGTGTCACCATAAATTTTACTTTAAACTTGAAAATTCTATAATAAAATGTTTAGTAGAATGATGCATAACAAATTGTTCGAAATTCAACATTGGATATTATTGTAGAACATAGAGAAGATGAATTGAGAATCCATTAGAAGTATTATTATATATAATTTTGTGTTGAAGCTGATAAATTGTGTATAAGTTTATTTCAAATAGAATCATTTATTTATATTTATAAACAAAAAGATAGCTATATAAGTTGGAAAATATATGTTGTTATTATTTTTTTCATTTTGATCATACGTCAGCATTAGCCAGTATAAGTCTTTGATATTTGTTTAGGCTATGGATGGTGGTGCGTGTCATCCTTTTTTCAGCAACAATCACCTTAAGCCTCCATTCTCTTGTTTCAAAAGTAATCTCTTTTAGGGAATTATAAAATGTCAGTATCCTATTTTTATGAACGTAGAAATAAAAGGATGAAATATAAGTTATAGTTGTCATTGAAATTTGTAATAACAATAATTAGTATTTTTTCTAAACATTGTGAATAATCATAAAAAAAAAAAAATTATAAAGAATCATTTATATACAACTATACCGAAGGGTGAATCAATATCAAAAAAATAAGAGAAAGCAAATTACTCTATGCTTGCAATGTCATCATGTCAGAACATGTTTGCTAGTGCTAATAGTTCTCCATAGAAAATATTCTTTGTGCAATTGTTATGGCAATTATTAACTGTAGTTGGCCTGATAACGATGTTAACAAAATTTGCAGTTTTTGCTTTAAATAAAGCTACATAGAGTTGTCAATGAGAAAATACTGGTTGAAGTAGATATATTCTCACATAATTTAAAGTTTATCCTTGGGTTTTATTGATTGTCATAGCAAGGCTTAATCGAACAGGGAACTGAGTTCTTTTGAAATAAAAATGGATAGTTTTCATTTTTGGCGGGCAAAAATGGTATTATTGGTATAGATACTCTATTACCACGATAATGACTAACTGCAATTTCTGCATCAATGTCAATTGGTTTAAACACATATCAAATCAATCTCTCTCTATTACACAATTCCTTGACAGGATCGATGTTTCGAAGCAATATGATAGGACAATTCAGTTTAAGGAAAAATTCATGAGGAGTGAGTCCCTTTGGTGTCAAGCTATTTGATAAATCTTTTATAACACTTTGTTCTCCTTTATCTACAGTTTCATTGAAGCTACAATATTGGGTAATCTCTCCTAAAAATCGATTTATGAACAACTTATTTATTTCATTAACACAATCATTTTTGGGTGTTAATATTGGTCGATATATCATAATATCCAAATTGTTTGGATATTCATTAATGTTTAGAAATGTGACATTTGTCAAAGCATTCAAAGCGGTAATTTCATTTATGTATGAAATGATTATCATAGTTGGAAGTTTTATTTGATCAAGAATAGTTATATGTTTAGTTCCATTTCCCACTTGCAAGATGTAATCTAAAAACATTGGATCTAATTTTGCTTGCATATTTTCAATCAATCTTATTTTTTCAAATATAGGCCATAAATATGATGTGACAAAGCTAGCATCAATCTGTTCTTGTCTTGTTGCTTTAAGAACAACACATAACACTTGACGACAATCACCACCAAACACAACAACTTTACCACCAAATGGCAAATCATATTCATTTATATTGTAGCGTAATGACGTGCATTTCACCAAGTCAAAAGCCTCATGAGCCTCACCTCTTTTCATATTATCTCATGTCATGTCTAATTCGGTTTTCTACTTCAATTGGGAGATTATTCCTACCTGGACTTAGTGTATTGTCATACTCCCAGTTGGGTTGGAGTTTAACAACAGACTTTTAACATCTATAAAAGGCAACAAGCTTTAGTGTTTTAGTGCACATAAGAAAGAGCACAACAACCAAGAGTGAAACAGTGTGGTTCGTGATTGTGCTATCTCACTTCGTCCTTTCTCACAGAGTGTTGAACTGCACGGTATTGAGGGAGTTTAGAGAAGATTTTCTCTATTGTTATTAATTCTCTTTTGTATGAGAATGAGATTTGAGTATATTGGGGCTTTGGACTTTAAGTGGTTTTCTCCATACTACTGTTTTATACTCAATATTTTGTTAGTGAATTTCTCCGAGTTAAGCCGAACCACTAAAATCTTTGTGTCTTGTGTGATTGGTTTGTTTTCTATTTTGCTATTTTCTGTTTCTTTGAGGATCTTAAATTTTGTTTTATCACAACATATATCTTGTAACATTTTATCTAAAGTTTCAATTGTTTGTTTTTTTGACATCGATGCTTCATCCCATATAATTAGTTTTGCTACTCGCAGAAGCTTTGCAAGACCACTCTATTTGCTTACTCGACATGTCATATTTTTTTCAACATCAAGTGAAATTTTGAAGCATGAGTGCACTGTTCAACCACCAAGTAATATAGATGCAGTAACCCCCAATGATGCAGTGGCAAGGGTAACAAGATGTTTCAATCTTATTGTAGCAAGAATTGCTCGATATAAGAAGGTCTTTCTTGTTCCGCCCGGTCCGTCAATGAAAAAGTTGCAAGTGCATTTGAAAGAACTTTAAGTAGTATAGTCTCATATGCATATTTTTGTTATGTATTAAGTGACTCGAAAACAAGTAAATCTTTCAATGAAATCAAGATTTCTAGTTAATTTCTCTTGATCCGATTTCTGCTTCATCGAAAATAATAGTATAGTCAACTAAACAATAACTATTTATATCTCTTCCCATCGATTCAAGTGTAGAAGCAATATCCTATAAGACTTTAGTTCTAACATTCATTACAAGGCCTTTTAACTTATTGAACCTCAAATCGTTCTCATAATGTTATAGGGTTGCTAGGATTATAGTAGACTAATATCGTGGCAAATAAATGCCTTAAACTGTAAGGCATTTGATATGAATATGCTTCTTCCGAACACTTTTCTAAGCTAATATCTATTTTTAATAGTCTATCTAACAAAACAGCCTCACGAAATGTAGATGCCACAATTCCACGAAACTTCTTTAAGTCTTGAAATGATGATGGTCCCTTAATAAGATTTAAGAACATTCACAAGTAGTATCTTTCACTCTTAATTGGATTTGCTGCAACAATTCTACCAATGACATTCTCTTCTTTTATTGGAATCCATATTTTGTTCCATTGACTCCAAACATAATGCTCATGAAATTCTTTATATAATAACTTCTACGTATTTTCATTTAAGTTAGTCATGCGAAAAAATTCAGCCAACATTGATTTTATTGAGCGGTCATTGTTAACTACACAATTGATGTCACGCCCCTATTTTGGGAAATAAGGGGAAACGTGAACTTAGATAGTCTGTCGAAAGAAAAGATGAAACATCCATGGATTTCTTCTTCAAACATACAAGATAGGAAATTTTATAAGTTCTTAATGCATAGTAGATCATATATATAATCTTCTTGAAGGTCAGTTCGTACAATACGATGCCAGGAGTTTACAAAACAAAACACTGTACAATATTATGTCAAAAATAAATCTGGGTCCATGGAAGAACTACTGCTCTGAGGAGGTTATCACCATTCCTTTCTATGACCCGTTTACATAATGTTTACAAAATAAAACTATACTTAATCAAAAGGGACCCCTAGCTAAAAAGATAATCAAAGTAGATGTAGGCCCACTTGTCTTCGTCCTCGGGCCAAATTTCTGGGTCATCAAACATGGCGACACCCAGGAGGATACCTGTCACAACTACGATAATGTATAGCCCCATTTGAAATTTTTATAGGAGAAAGGGGTGAGTTTGACAACTCAATAAGCAAACACAAACATTAGTGATAACATAATGAAGATTTGGGTTATAAGATTGCAAACTCATATAATGAATATTTTTAAATGCGACAATAATCTTTACAACACAACATATAAGTGGAAATCAAATCATAGAGTAAAAAGCATAGTTTAATCATGCTTGTTAAAAAAAATGCTTCAAACTTCCTTTACTATATATGTTTTATCCCATTGGGCCAATTCCGCTTTTAAACCATGAGCAGCGCATGTTAGCCTATCCTAAAGGACTAGTATAAACTCATCCTATGACCACAGGAAAGCCGGGCCTGCGGTGGGGATCTTCTCTGATCAGAGACCATGACCGAGCAAAAGACCGTCATCATGGGTGTACACTTAGGAGAAGGCCATCGGGCCAATAGCTCACACCTTCGCATATCTATCATTCGGTGTGGTTTTCCATCCTATAAGAGAACTATATGTGTCAAGTGATCCGGTACCGGTCTTAGACATGTGATTTTGGCCTTGTGGTTTAAACTCATAAACATAGTGCACATGTGAACATTTCATAAGGTAAGATAATTCTTGAGTACTTAATTTATTCATAACTGTAACACGTGTTAGTTTATGAGGAAAATAGTATTTATAATCCTATAATGAAAATTCTCATGATATTTCTTTAAAGAAATCATAACATGATAGCTAAAATAAAACATGATATAATTATGAGAAGAAGTATGCTTAACATGAATATAAACAATTCATAAAATTCTCCGACCTTTTATTAACAAGTTTTTTAAAATTGTATCAGGGATTTTTGGGGGTGTGTTTATTTACTGAGTTTGTCGGAGCCTTTTTGGAGTTAACCTAAATTTAATCACAAAGACATTTTTCAGAATTTATTCAGACTTTTGAAGAAAAATAGTCATGTTGTCCATTTAGAAAAATTAGTAAAAAAGTGTACCTAATGATCCTATAATTTATAACTTAGAGATGAAATTTTTAAAGAGATTAATATCTCTTTAGCTCATGTCTTAGTGGCTTCCAACGTCTTGTAGTCTCATGTTAGGAATGGATAAAGGCTTACATTAGTAAAAACCAATGTAACTTATATTTTGGGGTTTAATTAGTGTAAGTTTTATGATAAAAAATGGGTGCTGGATGTTTCTATTTAAAATGTAAAAGATTTCAAAGCTAAGAGCTAATGTTATTATTCTCTTTTACTCATCATCTTATTCTGCAAGTTTGTTTCATTAGTGATGTTTACTATGGACAAAGATTAACCAAGTGGCCCAATAAGTAATCAATTCTCTCTGTAAGAAAAATATTGTAGTAAGCATAATTCAACTAAGCATATTTACAAATTCATAGGGAGAGTGTTCTACATGTTAAAAGATGAAGATTTCACATCTAACTGATTTTTGTACATATTTGGAAAAAAAAATCGGATTTTTACATATTAATCTACACTAACTACCAAGAGTGCTTAGCATGTTAAAAGAGTTCACATATTGCTGGTTTTTCTACAGGTCTGGGAAAAAAAAATCAGATTTTTACATATACAATCTACACCAACTAATGCAATATAAAATAAATTAAAAACCTTACGCACTGATCATGCATGAATTGAGCTTCTCAGGTCCAAAAATAGTACGAAAACCACAATTAAACTTTACTAAGAAGAAACAAACAAACACTCTAAATCACAATTAATCCATACCTTAAAAACACCACAGCAATACGAGTCTTACGAGATTGATAAATTGAAATGACTAGATAGATTAAAACAAACAAATGCTATAATACCATTGATTCAAGAACGTCCTATCAAATACATTGGGCTACACGTTAATTACAGAGATGGGGACGATTTTGGTTTTCTACTTTTAATCACCCGAGCAAAACATGGAGATTATCAATGGGTAAGTATAGTGTTTATGGGTATCAAGAAAAAAAGCAATCCAATCCACATATGATGTACAGAGGAAGTAGAGCTTATGGGTAACTAGAGGAAAACAATTTTTTTTAAAAAAGGAACAGAGTTACCGTGACATGCAGAAAAGAATTTAAAGAAAAGAGTTTTTTTTTTTTTTTGTTCCTCCCCATTACCCATTTGGCCATGTATTAATAAGGAAGGGAAAAACAAAATTTCATCCTACCCAAACCCATATCTGTCGTGTATTAACAACGAATGAGATAAAATCTTGTTTTACCCAAAATTCATGTTTGCTGTGACTTGAGGAAAAAGACAAATCTTGTTTCACCAAAAACCCATGTCTGCCTATGTTATGCCAAAGAATTTAAGTTAAGGAATTATGAAATCACTTCGAAATACATCGAGAAAAAAAAAATTCACATTGGGTGTCCGGACGGATGTTGTCCAGTGTTGGTCGTTTGCAGCTTCGTCTGCTGCAGTCCAGACGGTGTATGCTACTGTTCAATTAGTAGCAACCACCCGCAAGTCATCCGTAGTAGCGTCCGGGCGGTGTATGCTACTATTCAGTCAGTAGCAACCGCCCGCACATCGTCTGCTGTAGCATCCGGACGATGCCTTTTTTGCAATCGTCCGCAAGTCGTCTGCAGCTGCGTCCGGACGAAGCACGTTTTGATTCAGTCAGTGTGCCTTGTCTACAGCCCGTCCGCAGCGTGGTCCGAACGACAGTGAACATTATGGTGAGTATAAATAGCTTAAGTGCGTTTTTTTAGCTCATTTTTCATATTTTCTGAGTTGGAAAGACCTTGAGCTCTCTCCTCTCCTAGGGTTTTCTCCAAACCTTATGAGAACTACATTTTGAGGCTTAGGTTGTGATTTTTAACACCGATAACACATTTCTCAGTGTTAGATTATCGTTTTCACCGATCGTTTGAGGTAAATTCTCAAACTTAAGTCTATTTTCTCAAGATTGAGATAAACACCACTTGCATGTTGCTTAATCTTGATTATTTGTCTGAGATTTTGTCACATTTATGGAGTTCAAACGTTGAATCAAAGTTCCTTCAACCAGGTCTTCATTCATTGTGGTAAGTATTAAGTTAACTTTGTGATTTTAGTTAAGTTTTGTTATATACTATGTTAATCCTTAATAAATTGCCATGGATTAACTCTTGTAACTTATGGAATCATATTATGAGTTCCATTAAGCCTTGGGTATTATGAATTAAGTGCTTATGAGGTTATAAGCACTTATTGATTAAGTTTTGAGTTATAGATTGTGTCTAAGATTTTCATGCAATGTGTTATTGCAGCTTCTTGTGGTTTAGATGTTGTGTTGGTGTCCAATAAGCATCAAAGGATTGAGGTGATTAATTTTTACTCACTGAGGACGAAATACGTTTTATGTTTTTTTCAAAAAAATTTTATAAATAATTTTAGATATTTTAAAGATGCTAAACAAGTTAAGAAAACAAATAGAATTTTAATGCTTTCAAAAAAATGTTTAAAGCTATGAAAAGGTCGAGCCATCCATATGTTGTTTGAGGATGTTTAAAGCTATGAAATGTTTGATGATATATGATTGATATTATTGTTGTGATTTTGAAAGTGTTAATATATGAAAGAGATACTATGATTATGGATTACTTTGTTGCTTTGAGATTTTGAGCTTATGATGAATGAGAATTGATTTAATTTCAGTTGTTGAGACATGATTGTTGAGATTTGTAAGTGCATTGACATGAGCATGTGCATTGCTGTGTGAGCATGAACATGGGCTAATACTCAAGAGATAAAGAAGAGGGTTGTGCATATAAGATGAAANTGATTTTGAAAGTGTTAATATATGAAAGAGATACTATGATTATGGATTACTTTGTTGCTTTGAGATTTTGAGCTTATGATGAATGAGAATTGATTTAATTTCAGTTGTTGAGACATGATTGTTGAGATTTGTAAGTGCATTGACATGAGCATGTGCATTGCTGTGTGAGCATGAACATGGGCTAATACTCAAGAGATAAAGAAGAGGGTTGTGCATATAAGATGAAAGTAAAAAAGAGGGTTGGGCCTATTATGATGAAAGTAAAGAAAGTTATGAAAGGTGCTAGGGCTGGGCCCGTTATGCGTGAGGCTAGGGAGTTGTCCTTGAGGCCGGTGTGTACAGTTACTCGGGCTGAGTCCGTTAAGTATGCTGTACACATTATGAAAGTAAAGGAAAGTGGAAGATTAAAACATGCATTGCATTGTTCTTGATAATTTATATGTATTGGTTTAAGAGGTATTTCATGCTAGATGTATTGGTATGCATAAGATTCTCAATGGGAAAAAACTTATGTATACGTTTACAGTTGGATTGCATATGATGTTTTATGGACTTTTATTATATACAAAATATGCATTAAATGATTTATATGTATATGTATCCAAACGTATTTTGGAGCATATGCATACATTTACAGTTATAGATAATGATTTAAAATGCTTTATGAATGTGTTGTTTACTTCATCAGCTATACTAAGTTTGATAAATGAAAGAATAAATTTTTTATGAAGTTAAGTGGCTGATATTATAAGCGATTACATAAATAAAAGTTTGACTCATTGCGAAAACCCTTGAAGGAGTCTTCATTCTTTATGAACTGTTGACTCACCATTTCTTCTTTTCTTTTCCTATGTAATTATGAATGACCTTTATGATTGCATAGATGATGCTTTGTTGCAGGTACAGTGGATTTTGATGAAGATCCAGTGGTTGCATACTTGAGATATCATGTCTGAGGGCGATGTACACTAATTGAGTATATTTTGTATAGACTCTTATAGTAGTCTAGTTTTTGTTGTACATCATGTTGTTATATATGTAGAAACAGAATGATGTACTTTGGCTTTGCCGTATGTGGCATTTTTGATAGCCTTTCTTTTGTTGTATAGCATGTGTTGCAAAGCTGTTGTATATAATTTATGTCAGCTACATGTTATGTTTCTCTCACATGTCGTGTATTTATTTCTGCTGCTTGTATGTTATTAACTCTAATGTGATATGCTCAGATTATGAATTGATGATGTGGGCTTTACATGAGCCTCTGTGACTATTCGGTTTCATTTTAAAAAAAAATATGTGTGATGAAATCGGGTTGCTATAGCCTAGACTGCCTTGACTAAAGGAAGAAGACAAATTTTGTTTCATTAAAAACCCATGTCTGCTGTGACCCAAACAAGGAAGAAATCTCCAAAAAAAAAAAAAAAAAGTATATTGCTATGCTAAGCCCAGTAGTGAGTCTTAGTGAGATAAAAGAAAAGAAACTAAAATCAGTTCCTTATCCAAAATGAATGCCATCAGTGCTGTGAGCCATGATCTTAATAGGAAAATGAATTCTGAATTTTTCCTTTCTAGTATTAACTAAATCACAAGGTAACGGGATTAGATTATGAAATACAAAAATTGCAAAGAAAGCTTTAAATGAAGGAAGTGTTTGGAAAGAAAAGAGAGGGGAAGTGGGGAATTACCAAAGTTGAAATTTCTCTTGACTTCTTATGAGAGTCCTCCCCGGCCCCGTAGGTTACCCGGTTAGCTCGACTGTCCAGACATCCTCGGCCCCATAGGCTACCCGGCTAGCCTGTCTGCTTTACATTACTCATATTGTCCTCTTTGGGTGGTTCTGTAGGTTATCACCCTCAAGGCTTTGTTTCATTTCCCGAAAAGCTAGACGCGTCCCCCATGAATAGAACCTAGGACCTTTAAGTCCTAGAATTCGCACTCATGAGTAACCATTGAGCTACGCATTTTTATGTGACAGTCGTCCCCGGCCTCGTAGGCTACCTGGTTGGCTCGACTGTCCAGACGTCCCCAGCCTTGTAGGCTACTCGGCTGGCCCGTCTGCTTTATACTACTCATATTGTCCTCTTTGGGCTACCTGCGTACGGACCCTCAAAGATTTATTCCATTCTTCAAAAGGGCTGGACGTGTCCCCTATGAGTAGAACCTAGTACCTTTAAGTTCTAGAATTCATATTCATGAGTAACCATTGAGCTACTATACTTACTGAGAGTGATACACACCTTAAATATTTTATGTTTTTAAAAGTTTAGTAGACGTTGTACATACTAAACGAAATAAATGGTCTTAAATTAATTTGAAGAAACGATATGATTATTTAAAAGTCAAACCGACGATATCTTATGATAACATGTGATTTATGCTTTCGATTATCTTCTCGAGATTTATGATTATTTGATGATGTTTTATTATGATTTATGATGATAACGGATATAGATATATGTATAATGATATGTTGAGTTTTATGATATTTGATTTGCTATTGATATTTGACAAATGAAATATGGCAAAAGATTTATAAGATGATATAAACATATAGTAAAGAATTTGCATGATATTTCAGAACATATGTATGAAGAGCATAAAGAGTGCATGTAAACCCACGCCACAGGAGTTGTAAAAATCTGTGTGCGCCAGAGATAGAGACATTGCATATGAGCATGATGATTTTTTATAATTGATTTATGAGACATATTATATGATGATTTATTGGTCTTTATCATAGACGTATTAGTATGCATATGAGGTTTAATGGGAAAGCATATATGTATATTCTTACGGCTAGTTGCATATGAGGTTTATGATTTATTGCATAGAGGCGCTTATATGCTAATGTCTTCATCATATTTGGGTGAAATGCTTGTATATGAATACAATCTACAGAATATATGTTTTATTGCATAGATGCGCTTATATGCTAGTGTCTTCATCAAATTTGGGTGAAATGCTTGTATATGAATGTAATCTATGAGATTTATGTTTTATTGCTAAGATGTGCTTCTATGCCAGTGTCTTCATCAAATTTGGGTGAAATGCTTGTATATGAGTATAATCTAAGTTATATGATATATTGATAACATAGTTGAGCACGTATGTGTATTAGTAAAGACGGGAGACTGGAACGTACATATATGTACTTAGTTATTATTACATTTCATATGTTTTATAACTACATATATTTACTTCATCAGCTGCTTATGTTTCAAAATTATATGTCATATTTGTAGTAGCTGTTATTATAAACTCATGTAATCTAACACTTTGATTCTTTACGAAAACTCAGTGGATTCTTATTCATTGAGACTATTGACTCACTCATTATCTTTTCCGCCTATGTAATCATGGATGATCTCTATGATTACATAAATATTGGTGCAGGTACCGAGAGCTTAGATGATGATCTCATAGCCTACTATCTTGGCTATTACGACTGATGTCGTGAGACGTACTTCTTTTGTGTATACATGATTGTTAGTCTATTCTTTTGTTCATTTTGTGATGTTTTCATAAACTATAGTTTATATATTGGCTTGTGTCATATGTGACACAATTGTATAGCCATTCTTTTGTATATTTACAATGTAAAGTTTTAATCATTAGAACTTATTGTTAGCTTTATATGTTTTGATTACTCCTATGGTATATAAATGCTTAAATGCTTCCGCTAAGTTTATATTTAACGTGATATGTAACTCTGATGTAATAGTTGTATTCTCATGATAAGTTGTGAGATACATGTATAGCAGTGTTTTCTATCACCCTGTGAGGATCGAGCCGGTTTATGATTACTGTATAATATATATAGCTACAGTGTTATTATGGATCGGGTCGTCACACTTCTAGTTCTCTTTGTGAGTTGTGAGTGGGGAGGGTTTGTGTGGGTCTTTAAGTAGAAGGGGTGTGCTATTTCGCTAATGGTTTCTCAGCATTGCCAAGAGGTATACCCAGTGCATGACTGAGGTGTGTCAAGGAGAAACAAAGAGTTGGACGCGTGGTGACTAGTTTCAGTGCAAATCGTTTCAACTGCCGCTAGTTTTTCAGCTGGGCCTTAGAGCATAAAATAGGCTGCTAAGTTTTAAAGGATTGTTCTCTTTTAGAGTTAGGCCTATGCAGTGTTGTAGGCCAAAAAATAAGGATTACAAGGATGAGTATTTAATATAGGAGGTTATGTTTAAGTCTATTGGGCCATTTATTTTATTTAATAAAATAAATACATTTAAATAGATATTTTTATAACGGATTTAAGTAGCTAAGATTATTAGCATTTAATATAAACACACAATAAAATTGGGTCCACTATTTCTAAAATTATTGAAATTTCTATAGTGCTATAATTAAGATTCTCGGATTTGTAGAAATTAACAGTTTGTTGATCTTCAAGATGCAATTGTAGGCTGTAAACAAATGGGTACATCTCATTTAATACAAAGCTGTAAATTTACCACATTGCTTCAAGAGAAGTGATCCAATGGGTTGATTGAAAATGTTCAATCTAATCTATATCTTAGGAACTGTGTTATGAAATTAGATTGAAAGCAACTCTATCATGGCCCTTATAGCATAACGCCCCGACAAAATTATTTAACTTGTAAATGACTTAGCGGTTCGTCTCCCAGTCTTAACCTATCCACTAGGCTAAAACTCAGGAATCATACACTCTCAAAAGGGATGAGAGTCTACAGCGGAAGACTTTTCACTTATAAAGAGTAGAGATAGCAACTAATATCCACAATAAAATAATGCCAGAATAGCACAAGAAAACATAATCATAATATTATAAATAACATAAGTTCTGATGTCTCCAAAATAAGGTCAAAAGAATCAGACATCGAAATAACATAGAAATTAGATCTTAAGTTCTAAACATAATAACAACACAAAATTAATTATCCTCCAACTCGAGGTACATCTCGTAAATCATGTCGATCATATTATGGCATTGGTCAACTCCTCTAAACCAAATCCTAGCTAGCCACACCGGCTCCAAGTGGTCAAATATCACCTGGAGGATATCCTCCAGATGAACCAAGTAAATCTCATACATCATCATCCTTCGAACGATCTAACAAGTTGCATAAAATTATAGGTGGAAAAAATATAAGAGTAAGTCCACAACTTAGTGAGTGATAATACACATATTATACACATTATTATTTATGAACTCAGTTTATAAAGCACAAGCATTGTTATTCTCAGTTTATAACATAAACATGTCATGATGCAATATATTTATAATACATGATGTAAGTATGAATATGTGATATATTAACAATATGGTCTACCTGAGACATTACCCCCTCTTAGTAGGGTTAGCTTGTTCAAAATGACTTTTGATACAATTCTGGTGTCTCGGACATTGGACAGACGTATTGTCTTATATTAGTAGTTCGACTGAGTCTGACTTTGGGTGGCTTACATTGACTAGCAAAGCCATAACTAGTGACCTACTTAAAGAATAGAATGCTGTCACAAACTTAACAATTGGATTCAAGGCCATCTTCATTAAATAAAACTTTTGATTATAGAATCAACCTGTAATAATAGTAAGCCCATAACCATTATTCCATTACAAGATAGTGCAACTATATCATATGATGCACATTAATCTTTGTGTCTTTTATATGCATACTCTTCACACCTCATTATTTCATTATCTTTGTTAATCACAACTGTTTTCACAAATGGAGATCATAGTTGAGAATAAATAGGTATTTTATGAGATTTGTAAACATACAGTTTTGTACATCAAAATAATCATGTTATGCATAAAAGTATAAGAATAACAAGTATCCATGTGAGTTTTTACTCACTTGTATTGTATGGATCAACCAAATACCCTTCCACGCATTCTTCGACTTCCGAATCTGAGAACCAATCTTACCATTAGTCTTATGCTTTGAGTTAAACAAGTCCTAGGCTTCTAACAACCCAAAAGGACATTCTGTCCGAGCATCGAACGTTTGACCAGGAGGGTCGAACGTCCCACACCCACACATCAAACGTTTTATGAAGAACATTGAACGTTTTGATGAGGTCCAGAAACTCATTTTTAGGCCACATCTCGGTCATTTTTGGTTTCAAACTTTTCCTAAGGTCTTTTAAAGGTTTAACGAGAGAAAATAAAGGACTCATACTCTAAAAACAGGGTTTGAGACTATCAAACTCCTAAAACCACCTAAAACAACCTAAACCTACAAAAACCAATTAAAACTCCAAATGATCAATTTTAAGCTAGACAACTCAGAAACTAAGACATAACACCAACTAAACAAGATAATAATAAGCTAATAACAACAAAGAAACGAATTAAGTAAGGATGGTTACCTTTTCAAGCCAAACTCTTCTCTTCCTCCAAAACATTCTCCCTCACACACTTACAAGGCTTTCTGATCTCCCAAACTCGAGTGAATAGTGCAAAGAGGGTAGGGGATGTATTTATAGAGCTAGAACGTCTGGTTAAGGATTGCTGGATTTTTAGGTTCATCGAACATTTTATGTATGGCATCGAATGTTTGATGTACTATTACCGAATGGTCCTAGAGTTTCCACTGAACGTTTGATAAAAGCATATCGAACGTTCTATAAAAGCATCGAACATTTGATATTGTTTGATATGCACATTGATCGAACTTCTTTGTGAGTATTCTTCCCTCTATTTCCTACGAACTTCTTCTTTTGTGTTGCTCAGATAATGCACTATATCAATTTTACTCCAAAGACACCATATAGTTCCGAACGACTTGTTCTCCTAAGTAACTCCTTGAGATGTAAAGTTGATTCCCTCGGAATAGATACTCTCTTGAATATTGCATATCGAGAATTGATGGCCTGGTAGTGCAATGCCTCCATACTTCTCTAAAATCCTCATCTGCCTCATATAACTCATTTTAGCATTAATGGTGATCATAATGTAGCTTGATGGCTCAAGGCGTCAACTACTCGATTCAACTTCCTAATTGTGTTTTAAAGAAAATGTGAACTGTTGGATATAAGAAACCCATCGGGCATGCATCCGATTCAGATTGCGTTGGCTATTGATGAACTTCAACACTTGATGGTTTGTGTATAGGACAAACTCTTGCTAGATCAGATAGTGCTCCCACACCTTGAATGCTCTTTAGACGGCATAGAGTTCCAATTCATACATTTACCATTTTCTGCCTTGCTTCTCCCAGTTTCTCACTAAAATACAGCCATTGGTTTCCATCTTGAGATAGCACGGCTCCGACCCTATAATCGATGCATCGCACTCAACTTCGAAACTTTTTGTTGTATGGGTAAAATGGGTACAAGGTTGTACATACCCTTTTCTTTGATGATTGGAGAAAATCTTATCGGTTTCGTGTACCGCCAATTGAATTTTCCCTTCTTCAATGCCACTCAGTTATCGGGCGCCCTGGACATAAAATTTGCCCCCCTCGAAATATCCGCCAGAATAACCCTTCCGTGAAGAAGGTTTGCTGAAGGGGAAACTGTTCAACCTGTGGCTCAGTTCCGGAAATCTTGGGGGGGGTTTGTTGGTCCCAGTTCTGATCGCCTCTCGGGCCCACGGTCGGACGGACCCGATTTTTTGGTCTCTCAACCGATACTCGAGGTGGTGCGGGGGTTTCCTCAACATGGTTCCAGACAATCCCGCGATGGAAAGCCTCATCGGGCGGCCAGTGCATGAGGGCGGGAATGCACTGGCCCCCTTTCAGTGAAATGGTAGACAGGCTGGTGTGGCGACGGAGTGTGTGTGTGCGGCAGACAGCGCTGTCGTCGAACGTTGGAAAGGTGCCGAGGGGTGTGAATCGCGCCGAGCGCGTAACTGAGGTGGAGAGGGAGTGGGGAAGATCCGGGTTGTAAAGAGGAGGGTAGAGCAGGAGGACAAGAGTGTGGGCGGGGAGAGGGGGAGGCGAGAGTTGGTGGGTTCATGACAATTCTTGGATAAGACCCGCGTGAGGTTTCGCGAGGTGTTCCGCGCGAGTGAGGACGTTGGCCGTAGGGGTGCGTTCCGAGCTAAAGTGCCCAAAGGGCCAGGTCACCATCGGATGCTCATATAGAAAGGTAGGCCCCTTTGTGGTCGCGGTGGGAGGAGGGTGTACCGGGGAGAAGTATAACAGCCGAGTGTAGCAGAGCCGTGGGAAAAGGAGGAGGGGAGAGCGCCGGCGGGTTGTTTCAATAATGGGGAGGGGCAGGAGAGATGCGAAAGGGCACGGGTTGGGGAAGGGGAAGAAACTGAATTTTTCTATGATGCACAAAAACTCATTAAATTAACATTCATTGACCCTAAAAATCTTAATATTAAACCCTAAAACAAAATTATCTTCAAGAATGGAAATAATAATGCGACAAATTTACATTTACCGCCCCACGCCATGTTTGGCGATTCCTCAATTTACCCCCAAATTTTTTCTTAAAAAAAATCCCACAATGTGCCCCTCGTAAATATTTTAAAAAAATCCAATTCGGCATTCGTTATAACCGTCAAACTTGCCGATTTTACGTTTCAAATGTCAATTTATATATTAAATTTTACTGTTTTTTCCACTGTTTTTAACCTATTTTTTAAAAAGAAGAGACGTTTAAACAGGAAACAGTAAAATTAATAAATTAAAATTCTGAAATGATCAATAAAATCCGGCATTTAAGACCGGTTTTTTAGGTTAACGTAAAGGGCCGAAATTTGGATTTTTTTAATATTTGGGGGCACAAATTTGGAATTTTTTTAACATTGGGGGGGCCTTAAATGAAAATCGCCCCAAACATTGGGGGGGTAAAAAGTAATTTTCCCTAAAATTAAATAAGCAAAATATAATAATTATGGAAATAATTGGTGGCTACGTAAACCTAAATATGGAAATATTCTAAAGGAAATTAAGAGATTTATTTTAGTGATCATGCTAGAGATCTTAATAATCAATCAATCGAAGCTTTCATTCTTAAATGACATTTGGTAATTGATTCTTTCATTTCTTGCTCAAATTTTCTTGATTTGATTCATTAATATGATATCTGTTATTATATTCAAGAATCAATTATGTTAGCACATCATAGACTAATTAATTAATTCTCGTGTCGGCATGACATAGACAATTTAATTAATTCCCATCAGTATTGAAAGTCCCGCCAATCATTTTTCGCTTTTCTTCAACCTGCTTGTAATGTGTAATACCTTTTCCTTTTATATTTCCACCACCGGTAAGATTGCTCATGCATAAGCCTGTTCGTTGGCAATCTCGACAATAAAATGAACCCATTTCGTAATAAGAGCCTCTCGAGAACAAGATGAGATTCTTGTCCTACATCAGTCACCCCCATTAACACACAACTTGTCCCCGAGTTTACTTTGGAATATGATGGTTTCTTCGATGACTAATTTAAAAAGATATTTGCCATGTTCCTCTGCCTCCTTAGTGATTTGCACAAACTGTATGTGTTGTTAAAGAGGTGGTGAATGATCTTCAATTAACTCGGTTGATGGCTCACAAGGTTGTGGTTGCACTTGTTGTTTTCCTAATAGCAGGCCATTTCTCACAATAGTGTCCACATCGATTCCAACATGAGGTGTTGTGCCTTTTGTCATCCATTCTTCTCCTCCACTTCGAGAAAACTTGTCCACGAGTTTTCGTTTCTGTATAAAGGCTTATTTGAGGGATGGTACTTGAACAATTCACCAGCATTGATCATCATCATTCTTCGAAATGGTACACATGTCTACTGTTGGCTTCAATAAGGAACTAAAATTTGTACCTATGTATCAGCACTCTGTTACCTTCCTAACAGATATTAGCCTTGATATGTTCTTAATTGGACCGAACCAGCAAATTTTGTCGTTTCCTCTTCTACCCCCTCATCTTTTTCTGCTTCCACTTAACCCTCATAGCGGCAAAGTGAGAGGGATATCCTTGCCTCCTACGCACCATTGGTAAACTTTGTATGGCCTAAGGCTATATAGTTTTTGTGTTGTCCCTTTGTTGTGGTGCGAGTGATAGTTGCTTCAAAGCACAAGTGACATGCTCATCTTTATCATATTTGAAAAACTCACCTCCAACATAGTCACCATGATTTTGAGTGTGAATCTTGTCATCTTGTCCATGCGGATTTACATCCTCTTTTGTCGCAACTATGATGATGGTACTATGTTGAGTTTTTTCCTCCTTGCCCTTCCGCAGCGCCTCGAAATTTTCTCCTTGTTAGTTTGCCTTTCTCGGATTCCCCCGCCTTCTTCAAAGGAAATTGTTATCTTTCCTCTTACCGCATCTGGAATTGGTGGGTGGGTGCGAATTCATGAGTGGATGTCGTTCATTCGGGGCAGCCCTTGCGAGAAGGTGTATCAACAAGAGAGGGATGAGTTTCTCAATGGTTGCGGGCATCTTGTAGGATGCTGCTAGTACTTGTCATGAGCGTACCGGAAAACGCGTACAAGACTCAAACATTCAGTTTCACCGAGTAGTGGCATAGTGTTGCATATCAATTAGGCTGGAGGATGTTAATCCGCAAGGTCGTTAGGTAAATGGATGTTGGTCTACTGAAACCTGGTGGTTGGTGAGGCATTAATTCACAGAGGGGAATAGTAGTGGGTGATGCGCAGATAGTCTCCTTAATCTGTTCGCGGATATGCAGTCTCATTCATTATTTTGATATGAGCATGGTGCATACAGCTTGTGTTTTGAATATCCGTTGGTGCAAGAGATAATCACCCGCACCCACAACCACAACAAAGAGACAACATTAGAGGAATAAGGGGCTCCAGCTTCTCATATGGTCCATTACCTAGCACATTCACAAATTGTTTATGGGTGATGATGCCGTTTGTAGGTGACGGCGGATGACCCTATCGCCCTCATCACATTATGCCCTAGCAATGAGGGTTAAGTGTAAGAGAATTAGGACAATAGTAGATAGATGCATCTGGACACAAAAATCATTTTGGCTGGTTCTGGTCCAATAAGAACATATCAAGGGCATATCGTCAACTCTGTGCTGGTTTTATGAGTGGTTAACAAGAAGTGCCTCGAATCAAGGTACAAATTTTCAGTTCCTTATCGCGACCCAGACAAGGCTAGCGACTCCATACGGTATCATGTGTACCATTGAAGAAGATGATGTTCACATCTCGGCTGTGAATAGTGTAGTTGCACTTACTCGTCCTTCGACATTATATATGCCTATTATACTGGAAGGTTATCAACTACAGGAAGCACAATCTGGAACAAGTTTCTCTCGAATAGTGTACAGAACGAGAATGTAGATAGGAGACGAACCATAGAAACACAACAACCTCCTATTGTGTGTACATAGCTATGATGGCCAAATCAATACTACAACACTATTCATTAGTGAGAGTATTGATTCTATTTATAGTAATATGCAATGACAGATGCAAAACCATCCAATCCTTGTGACTATCAATCGTGCCGATTACGCTTATTTTGATCAGATCTTCACCACCTCTTGTTGAAAACATATTACATAGTTAATGTGCATAAAGCTTTCAACTTAAGAGGAGGCAGGATACGAAATCTTTCTAAGCAATGGATGAAAACTCTATATGTGTGAAAGATACTTAGTCAATCAATAACTCACATACTATATTCATAGAAAGTATATTACTCTGGTGACTACGTAAACTAAATATGAAAATATTCAAAAAATAAGAGTGTATCAGGTTGTACTTTGTGTTTAGTGGGGGTGACATGAGTGTAGAATGCTAGGGAGATAAATCTGTTATCCTTATTCATATGTGCGCGGGACTCTAACGTCGATTATGATCATGAATGGGTTTTCATTTCGTGTGTGGATTGCGCAACGAGCAGGCTTATGTCATGACAATTATAAGACACTCTGTGGTGTTAGGTGAATTATTTCATACAATATTCAAAAAGAAATTGCGGTATTACTCGGCATTTGCTGAATTTGCATGTCCAGGTTTATAAGCGAAAATGACTGGCGGACTTTCATAGCTGACAGATTATTTAAATTCTATGTCGTGCCGACATGAGAATTAATTAATTAGATCTATGATGTGGCTAACATAATTGATTTCTTGAATATTCAAATAGATTCATATTAATGAATCAATCAGAAAATTCGAGCAAAAAATTAAAGTCATTACCAAATGTCTCTAAGAATGAAACTTCATGATTATTATTAAATCTTAGCATGATCATAAAATAAAATCTTCCTTAATTTCCTTTAGAAATTTTCACTATTGTTAGTTTAGTAGCCAATGTATTACTAGCCCTAATATTCAAATATTATATTTTGCTTATTTATTTTAACTTTATTCATTATAAATTCTATCAATTTAATTAATAATTGAGTTTTTTGTCATCAATAAGAATATCAGTTTTCTATAACAATGGTGTTATTTTTATATTAAACTCATTTCTTTTCACGTTTATTGCTTCTGTTACATTCACTAAGGAAGGCTTATTGAGTCAATGGTTGATGCCCTTGACTAATCGAATGCACCTAGCCGTTATGCGATAAATGAACCAGGTACTGAGCCTTTTATTGGAAAATTTTGTTGTCGTCTATTTTAAATATTCGTGTATCTATAGTCGCAGGTTCACGATCACATCATCACGTGAGAAGGTGTTAGAAACACTCTATGACACCAAGTTGTACATCAACTTGAAAAAGTCAATTTTTATGATGGATTGGACTGCTCTTCCCGATTTGTTGACCAATGGTTGATAGAATCCAGTGTTTTAAGAAAGGTGAGAGCGATCTGAGACTGGCCAACACCCAAGTCTGTGAGTGAAGTGAGAAGTTTCCACAGATTGGCAACATTCTTGATGATGAGGTCCATTGAAATATTTCAATCCAACATCTGTAAGGCGACCGATAACTGAGTGGCATGAGAAGGGAAAATTAATTGAGGGTGACGAAACCGATTAAATTTTCTTACAATAATCTAAGAAAAGGTAGAAATGTACACACTCGTACTCATTTATACCCAAATATCAAAAGATTTGTTCGGAAGTTGAGTTTGATGCAATCTAGATACATGGAGGTGTCGGAGCCAGTGATATCTACACATATGTGAAAAACCAATGGGTATTATAGTGAAAACTGGAGAGAAACCAAGCAAGAAAATGTTAAACTTATGAACTTGAGAAACCTCGAATATGCCGTCCTAAGAGCATTCAAAGTGTAGGAGCACTTATCTGGAATCTAGCAAGGAGATATATGTCCCTAATACACAGACCATCAAAGTGTTGAATTCATCAATAGTCAACGCAAAATTCAAAATCAAATGCATCCCGATGGAGTTTCTTATAATCAACAGCTTCACCACTTTCTTTAAAACACAAGTCAGGAGGAAAGTTGAATCAGAGTAGTAAGCCAATTGAACCATCAAGCTACATTGATTCGATCACAATCTAATGCATAAAATATGGGGATTTGAGTACTTAAACGAAGATTAATATGGAGCAGCAGATTAGAGATATTATAGAAAAATGGTGGAGGCATTGCACTAACCAAGCCATCAATTCTCGATAATGACATATTTCCAACAATTAAAGAGGGAGTATCTATTTCGAAGGAATACAACTTATATCATCTCCCAAGGAGCTTACATTAGAGAGACAAGTCGTGTCGAAACTATAACGGTGTCATTTGGAGTTAAAAAATATAGATATAGTGCATTATATTTGAGCAGTGCAAAAAGAAGAAAAGAATTCGTAGAGGAACAGAGGGAAGCAAAAGCTCATAGAAGAAGTTCGAATCAATGCTGCGATAATCAAACACATATTAACTTTCGATGCTTTTATACGAAGTATCGATATAGACTTATTAATCAAACGTCAGTGAAAACTCTAGAATATTGCGGTAATAGTACAACAAACATTCAATGTCATACATAAAACGTTCGATGAACCTAAATCCAGCAATCTAACCCATACGTTCTAGCTCTATAAATCATCCCATACCCCTCCTTGCACATGTTAATCACTTGAAGTTTGGGAGAAATCAAAAGACTTAGTGAGTGATGTGGAGGGGGAGAATGTATTGCAGGGAAGAGAGAGTATTTATAGCTTTGAAAAGGGGTTATGACTCACATATCCCTTTTATGTACATTTGAGATACGTTCTAGTATGACTGGTGTGTTGTGCCACTTAATTCCTAGATCATTAATTTTATAATTTGGTCATGGTATTTTAATATGTCTGTCCCTTGTCATTAGAGGTTTTGTCTAAGACTTCTGCATATTTTATTCATCCGATCATTTGAAATTTTAATTGGTATTGTTGTAGAGGTGTATTCCTATAGTGTTTCTCCTTTGTATTATCGGTACAGCCCGATAGCAGGATTTATAAGGAGTTTGCTCATGCATTGATGGCGTGTCTTCGTTAACCCGGCTGTTTATGCGGAGTATGAGATCCTTTATTTCTCGCTCGGTTTGAAATCCTGCATAGTACGAGTGGGGCCCTCTAGGGAAAAGTTTGAGTAACCACCTAGAGACCCATGACCATAGATGTAAGTCCGTGGTTAGATGGATTCCTAGTGCCCGTTTTAACACATTCGTGATTCGCTTCCTTCATTTAGTTCAAACGTTATTAGGCTGTGTGAATCTTCCGGTGGTTCATCTCGGACGTTCGGCTGAGCTTCCTGGCGGATCTGTCAATGAACAGTTAGTCTCGTTTCGTTTCAATTGGATCTATTCGGCAAAGATCTTTGGCCTCGGTCGGACAGAAATGTCCTTTTGGGTCTGAATTCAAGTTTGCTGAGAGAACTTCAATTTTTAGATCTTTCAATTTTTTAGTGAGACTAAAGGGGTTTTTTAGCAGAAATGACTAAGGATTGTTTGTTATCTCATATTGTTGTGATAGATCATTGTTTAAGTCTCTCGGGATGTGGCTACCTAGTCGACATATAGCGGTGTCATATAGGTTTGATCCATACGATACGCAAGTGAGTATATCATACACTCACATGTTTATTCTCATGTTTCTGAGTTGAAGTGTGCTATCTTTTTCTATGTGATGCCACTTGCGAATCATCAATCTATGGTCTTCCCAGCATAGTGCGTTCCTTTTTCTGTACCAAATTAATCGCTCCCAAACCGATCCACCAGTTGCTTGTGTTTACAATAAAGTCTCCTATGAAATTCCTTATCTTTATTGGCTCTCATCTGTGATCTCCATTCTGTGAGAAATACGCTTTGATGATTTAGGATCAAATCGATGAATGAGAATGATGGATTTGTGAAGAGCTTACTGCATATAAAAAGACACAGATTATTGTGTGCATGTATGATTATGGTTGCACCATGCTTTGTAATGGAATAATGGGTCAGTGAGCTTATTATTATTATATGGTTTGATTTTATATCAGAGTTTGTATTTAATGGAAGAGGAGCCTTGAATCCAATAGTTAAGTTTGTGACAGCATTCTATTCTTTGATTAGGTCACGTAGTTACGGCTTTGCGTAGTTAGTGTAAGCCACCAAGGGTCAAACTCAGTCGGGGACTAGTATAGACGTACGTTTGTCCAATGCCGGAGACACCAAAATTGTACCAAAGTCATTTTGACAAGCTAACCCTGCTGAGAGGGGGGTAATATCTCAAGTAGACCGATATTGTTTAATATATCATGTATTCTTGGCTTAAATCATGTAATTATTTAAATATATTGATTCATGAATGTTTATGTTACAACTGAGAATAAACAATTGCTTGTGCTTTTATAAACTGGGTTCCAATGGGAGGGTTGCTCTGGGCACTAATGGATAA
>FXXK01001416.1:0-16804 GCA_900184695.1 Betula pendula
AAGAAACAGATTTTGAGGAGTAATTCAGAATTCTTTTTTGCTTTTAATTGAACAAACATGCCTAAAACTTGCATCTTTATGCGCACAGAAGAATAGGTTAAGTAGGATTCATTGAAAGGATCTTATTTGAATATTTTGGATCACCAAAACAAGTCTTCAGCTTATGTATAATGTCGTTAAAGGTTCTACCTTGCTGTTCAGCAACTTGTTTGCAATCAGGAAATTCTAAGCATGAATTGCCCAATCGGAAAATCTAGACTTCCAATGTATTGTGACCGCTGAACTAAAAGAGAAATCTTTTGAGAACTCTAAATTTAGGAACATATATAGTATTTTTCCTAGACACTTGAGTGAGAGGAAACTAGACAGGAGTAAGTCATTGGTTTCCATGGCCATGTTGGTTAATGACTTTGTTTTCAATCTTTTGTTTTCTGTTCTCTAGTCAAAGACATTAAAAAACAATTCAAAACACAAAATACTTTTCAAAACACAAAAGCAGTTTTCACTTTTATATGACGCCATAACACTTTTTTCAAACCAAAAATAAAAAACACTCTCCAAAACACCTTAACAAATATATGATCTCTACAAAGGGATAATGCACCGCATAAATACATAATATGTAAGGCATTTTTAAGATACTTTTTAATCTATTGGACTCTTGAAATGTGCTTTTGCACCCATGAAATTTTTAATAGCCTTTTTTTCTCTTCTAAGTTTATCATTTCTCTTTCATATGTATCCATCCCATTTGCAACAAATTCCGTCTATATCTTACATAATAAAGCATGTTACTTCTGTGCTACAGGAAGTTCAGGAGTATTTCCCCAAGTACATGGTCAATGACAATTTAGGAATCATTGATAATGCCCACAAAGTCTTTGCTGATAGGGAGCGTCAAAGGGCAATGAGTAGTAAATGCATTAAGCTTGCAAAGCTACATTCCATTGCTGTTGACTTCCCAAAAAGTGGTGTGGTAGTCGAAATACCATATTCTCTGCGTGCCAAAAAATATCCAGATTTCATGGAAAAGCCTGATAAAGCCACCTATAAATCACAATCTGTGATCGGGAAGCTTTTTCGAGAAGTGAAAGACATTGCATCATGTTCCAGCCCAATAAATCCCTTCACCCGAGAAGCAGCAAAGCAGTATTATGATCCGGACATGGAAGTAGATGGCTTTGAGGACTACATCAGTGATGCTCTCGATTACAAAATTTTATATGATTCCAAGCTGGGGAGTTTAATGGACTTTTACGGGATCGAAACAGAAGCTGAAATACTCAATGGCAACATCTTAAAAATGTCAAAATGTTTCAATAAGAGGAGGGATATGGAAGCAATTAATTATGCAGTGAAGTCCTTAAGAAAGGAAGCTAGGACCTGGTTCAACAAGGGTTTTAGTGACTCAGATTCTGAATCTGATATTGTATATGCAAAAGCATCAGCCTGGTATCATGTTACATATCATTACAGTTATTTGGGTCGTCGTAATGAAGGGATGGATAGAGCTCATTTCCTTAGTTTTCCATGGTGCATCTCAGACAAGCTTATCCAGATCAAGAGCAAGGCTTCCTGTGTGTCATCTATGGAGCATCATTTCAGTCATGGATTGCATTTGGACTGAGAAGTTTAGCGTGACATGTCAAAAATGTTAATTATAGTCTCAGTAGCCTAAGTATATGATCATAGAAACAGCTAGTATATGCTTTTCATTTGCTTACTGTCATTAGTATCTGTTTGTCAAGAACCTTGATATAAATGCTCCAGCTAGATGTTTGGGGGCAAAATAAGTTGTAATTTCTCTTGTAAAATAGATGTGTGGTTTGTATCTTATTATCTTATTATTCAACAGAAAGCTCTATCTATTATGTTCTGCTCAATGAAATCTGGTTTCTGAATTTTTGTCAGCATCAAAGGTTATGCCATTTAGATGATTTTAATTATGACAGTTAATCTCTTGGGGTTCTAAGTTTTATAGTTAGGGACAGAATTTCGTTGACATGCACTTGATGTGGATTTTACGGATCAATAATAAATTTATACCACTCGCAATAGAACGAATCCTTATAGGATTAGGCTATATAGAGGGTGTTGAACTTCAAGGTCTGTTTTTGGTTGGTCATCAAGTACTCAGAATCAAATCTAATCTAACCCAGAAAAAGATAATTGGTTTTATTTCGGAAATGAAAATAAGCATAAACAAATATTGAAATCAAATGATAGAAGCATAGAGATATAATTTCACCACAAACCTCGTACCAATAGCAGATTGTATTCATATAGGATTCTCACTAAATGCGTGATATGATGCATGCGCATAATGGGTGTCAACCATATGACAACATCGAAAAAAAAATACTTTAGTTAAAAGGTGATCATAACCCATCTTCGGTTGGCATGGATCGTCCACCTAAACACTAGTTGTGATACTGTGACGACTCCATCCATAATTACACTATAGCTATATTTTTTTAAAAAAAACATACAGTAATTATGAACCGTACCAATCGTCACAAGATGATAGAAACACTTGCATGTCATACTTGTATCTCACAACGTATCATGAGATTTATATTTATTACATCAGAGTCACATATCACATTATATATAAAATGAGTGGAAGCATTTATATACCAAGGGAGTAAGCAATACATAAAGAGCTGACAATAAAATTCTAATGATTAAAGGTTTACATGTGAATATACAAAATATTGGCTATACATAAGTGTCACATGCGACACAAGCCATATATACAAAATACAGTTTGTGAAAACATCACAAACATGAACAAAAGAGTAGACTAACAGTCATGTCTATACGAAAGAAGTACGTCCCACGACATCAGTCGTAATAGCCAAGGTAGTAGGCTACGGGATCATCATCTAAGGCCTCAGTACCTGCACCAATATCTATGTAACCATAGAGGTCATCTATGATTACATAGGCGGAAAGGAAAATGAGTGAGTCAACAGATTCAATGGATAACATCCACTGAGTTTTCGCAAAGAACCGAAGTGTTAGTTACATGAGTTTACAATAATAGCTACTAAGAATATGGCATTTTATTTTGAAACATAAAGCAGCTGATGAAGTAAACACATGAGATCATAAAACATCAGAAATATAGTAATAGCTGAGTACATATNGTAATAGCCAAGGTAGTAGGCTACGGGATCATCATCTAAGGCCTCAGTACCTGCACCAATATCTATGTAACCATAGAGGTCATCTATGATTACATAGGCGGAAAGGAAAATGAGTGAGTCAACAGATTCAATGGATAACATCCACTGAGTTTTCGCAAAGAACCGAAGTGTTAGTTACATGAGTTTACAATAATAGCTACTAAGAATATGGCATTTTATTTTGAAACATAAAGCAGCTGATGAAGTAAACACATGAGATCATAAAACATCAGAAATATAGTAATAGCTGAGTACATATATGTACGTTCCAGTCTCCCGCCTGTACTAGCACACATACGCGCCCATCTATGTTATAAATATAGCATATAACTTGGCTACACTCATATACAAGTATTCCTTTCCCTATGGTGAAAACACAAGCATATAAGCATATCTAAGAAATAAAAAATAAATCCATATGCAGCTAGCCGTAAGAATATACATATGTGATTTTTTATGAAACCTCATATGCATACTAATACGTCTAGAATCAATAAAACATAAATCATCATATAAACATCTCATAAATCAATCATAAAGCCATCATGTACATCATGCATTGCTCTGTAACTCTGATGTGTGATGACTCCGTCCCAAGACGTCTTACTTTGTGTCACTGGGCCCAGCCGCCAACCACACTAATCATATTGCATTTTCATAGATGACCCCTGGGCAGGTCTTACACCATGACCTCTGGGCAGGTCTTACGCCATGACCCCTAGGCAAGTCTTACGCTAGCCGTAGCTGTAGCCCTCACCAGACTGCCATGTGGCCCTCACTAGACTGCCATGTAGCCCTCACCAGGCTGCCCTTCATTACTCTCATGTTTAGCTTATCTTTTACATTCCTTGTATCATGATTTTACATACACTTTTATGCTTTTCATACATATGCTCTTAAATAACATGCATCAATATTTGCCATAGTCTTTTCTCAATATCAAAATCAGTAAAATATCATAAAACTCGACATTTCAATAATTTCCGCCATAATCATAAAACGTCAACAAAGCATCAAAACTCATCATCAATCACTCATCAAATCATCATAAATTCTCAAGAAGATAGTCAAAAGCACAAACCATATATTGTCACAAGAAATCATCGGTTTGTCTTTTAAAACCTTATATTGTTTCTTCAAAATCTCATAAAAATATTTATTTTGTTTGGCAAGTACTATATCTGTTAAACATTGAAAACAAAGCATGAAAACACTGTAAGGTATGTATCATTCTCAGTAAGTATAAATACTTACCTTTTTCCGCTTGACAAACTGAACTTCTTAGTCCAAATGCTTTAGCATTGCCCGCTGCACATACACATTGCTAAAACATTAATGGTTATACATTCTAACTCTTAAAATCCAATAACCAAGATACTTGAAAATATAAGTATCAATGTGGCCATAAGCAACCCATAGGATTCAAGGGTTCTAAATAGCATTTAAGCAACCTATACAAGTAATCCATAGTAAATTACTAGGTTAGACATCATAAAACCCTAAAATACTAACTATAGAAAAGTCTAGGGTTTTAGACATTTACCTCAAAACTTGAAGAATCCGGAGTTGTACGCTTTGGAACTTCAACCCGATGTAGAGAGAGCTCAAACCGACGAGAATCCTAAGAAAATGACCAATGCTAAGCTATACATTCGAAATTATAGCCCAAGCATGGAGAATTTAGAGTTTCACGAATTCTTACCTCGAATCGATCGGTGGAAGTAGGTTTCCAACTCCAAGAATCTTGTTCCTGGTGTTAGAAATGTGTTTGGAGGCTCTCCAAGATCAATACCTAATGTTTGGGTATAAACCCTATGAGAGAGAAGAGAAAAAATGACGGAAAAATTGCGTCAGCCCATTTATATAAGTGAGTGAACAGTGGTAGCGTCCGGACCAATAAATGGTCCGTCTGGACGGCAGTGTACAAGGTTCGCCCGGACCTTGTTGTGAGTGAGGTGCTGACGGTCACCACTGAGTGAACAACGGCAAAGGACCATTCGGACGACACTTCGAACGATCGCTACTGCCTAATCAGTAGCACGAACCATCCAAACCGCTGCAGACGTAGTTGCGCACGATCCATTTTGGATTACGACCGTCCAGACGACGGTGGGGACGACCTGCGGACGATTGCTACTGCCTAATCAGTAGCAAGGGACCGTCCGAACCGCTGCAGACGAGACTAGAGATGATCAATTTTGGGCGACAACCGTTCGAACGACAATACTACCATCCGAACGCCCGAGGCAAATTTTCATATGATTTTTAGTCCTTAATTAAAATTCTTGGGCGTTACAGATACGATCTGTCTTCCTTAGGTATGTCCTATAAAACCTTTTAATGAGCATACACATTATCTAGAAATGAGTATAACCCATCTTCGGTTGGCATGATCTGTCTACCTACATTACACTAATATAAGATGTTGTACGGATCATTTTCCCTAGGCATGACCTATCTCATCGATTTTATGTCAAGAAGTATCATTGCATAGCTATCATTCCTATAATCACAGAAAATAGGAATGTCGATTTCATTCAACACAAATAAACTTCTATAGATAAGATAGAGTTTTTATCAATAAGAAGTATAGACATTGAATCGTTTACAAAGGTTTTGTAAAACTCTAAGCTATGCAATCATCATTCATATATTGAAAATCTCAAAATGAAATACAATCAAAACATGGACTTGAAAAGGGCTACATCAATCCCTATGAAGAGCTTAGTTACTCATGAGAGATATGAACTTCTCTATTTTTTGATGAAGAGAAATCCATTCCTTAAGTGTTGTTGAGCTGCTGGACAAAATTCCCCAGAACCAAGAACCCTAATTCATCCTTGGGAATTAGAAATTCGACCTTTTGGATCATACATTCAGCTCCTATTTGAAACCCTCATTGAATCCCTCTAAATCACAATCCAATCCCTTCGTTTAAGGGATTGAGTCTCCCCCAATCCCTCATTGCAGAGATATGGAGTCAAAACCACAATTAGAGGGATTCTAGAGCTAATCCCGTACTAACCCATTCTTCTAGAAACATTTATCTCTTCGAATCCGGTGCAGATCCCAAATCGGATTCTGGTGCGACTGAGTATGCTCGAGCTTCTTTGGTAATGCGCTCGAGCCACTTCAATTTTTCAGTAATGAGCTTGAGCCAAATCAGATAGGCTCGAGCCATTTGGTCTCTATCAGCATACTTTGAAGTGTTTTAGGCCAAAAATCCATTGTTTAATTGCATTTTCAACCTAGGACCTACAACACTAATAAACACAAAAACACGACAAAACGTTATATTACAAAAACAAACTAAGGGTTAACAAATAAGAGTTAAGGGGCTTGAATGCATAACATTCAAGGCTTATCACACTCCCAAACTTACATATTGCTAGTCCTTTAGCAATACAAATATGAAAAATAAAATGCAACAAAATTAAAAACAACTATTGTACATCCCTTGTCGTAGGAAACACGGTTGCATTTGACACATACAATAAGCCTTTTAAACTCCTAGGCATACTTAGTGAACGAGTGAAATTTCGTAAAGGTTTAACAGAAATGTTATCCACAAACATCATGCACCATAATGTTATTAAAAAAAAATTTGAATATCACAAAAATAATGATTATCATTCATGAGCAAGCTTAAAAAGATAAACACCATTTTCAGCATTTATTAGGATTTCCAAAGTCTACTTACTTGCAAATGATCGGTTGAGGATACCACAAGCTCAACTTCGTGTAAAGTAAACTAACACATAATTCCGAGGCTTCCAATTAATTCCAATGGGAATGATTCAACATCTCAAAATTCATTAGGATCTTCATCAGATGAGACAACCAAGGCATAAGAAAAAAAATTTCTTTTCTCTTTTCTTTTTCTTTTATTTTTTTTTTTCTATATATCAGGCTATGCAATAGCTTCCTTAAGCTTTGTAATTGACCCATGTATCAAGTGTTAGGCCAATGACTCCTAAACCAGATGGTTTTAGGACATTAGGTGTAAGAACACCCCTCAAGCTTACTAACTTAAGTCAAAAAAATAAATAATATATATATTCTTTTTGTGTGTGTGCAGCTGTGCAATACTTAGCTCCCTTATGCTTTCTATGAAGCAAAACTAGCCACATCAACTATTATTATTTTTATTTTTATTTTTTATTTTTCATTTTTTTTCAAATACCTTGCCAAGGTTGTTCAACCAACAAATTACCCAACTCTTCTCAAGACATTGAGAACAAACACAACCGATTTCGCATGTCATACCCCACAAATTATGTGCTAGTGTACTCGTGATAGATCAAATTGACACAAGTGACATCTCATAGGCAAAAAGCAAGTAACAAGACTTAGATTCCTAGTTATACGATCATGTGTTCAAAATTTTAAACTTGCCAATGAAATGCAAATCACCATTAAAGTTCAACACAATTCTCAGGAATAGCATGGTAATGTTTCAAAAAGTTTCCCTTACCCCCAAACATAATTCACACATTGTCGCCAATGTGTAAAGAGAGATACAAAACCAAGGAAAGGAAAAACCTGAGTAAGACTCGGATTAGCATGTTGTATACCCCCAAACTTGAAGGTGGGAACATGTCCTGAGAAAACAAAACTTTAAACAAAAGATAAATAATGCAAAGCTAAAAACAAATATGATGATTTTTTTTTTTTCAAACAAGACAAAAAAAAAAAAATACCGTCAAGTGCCACCACCAGGGTACTCAACATGCTCAACACCCTCTCTGTAGGGTTTAAATCTCTAAGTCATCTCACCCAGCTGCTCATCCCGACAAGAGTCATGAACTGGAGGAGTAGAAAACTCAGGAATCATCCTACACTCAGAATTCGCAAAACCACCAGAGTTAGCACTACAAGGGGTGACCTTTCCTAAATCACACCAGCTATGAGTTAGAAAACACCTCTAAAGGTCCTTAGCCAGATGCAAGGAAGTGAGTCCTCACGATTTCATCAATCATGTCTAGAGCGAAGCACTCATCATCCTCTTACTGGCTAATGCCTGAACACATTAAGCCTCGCGTTCATGTTCCCAAATGTAATGATCATTTACCCCCGTCCGACAATTAATGCATGCATTAACGTAGCTAAGAAAGGACGTCTGAGGATAACACGAATGGATTTTCTGGAATCGTGGACAAGTCTACTTATCTAGAACTAAGAATCCACTAGGAAGTAGAACTTGACACCTTTATTATAACACCTCCACAATCGAATCGCCTAATGGATCGATCAGCTAGTTGCAAGGCAACCGACATAGGTTTCAATTCCCGTAAGCCCAACTGCAAATACACAGAGTAAGGTAGCAAGTTGACACTTGCTCCTAAGTCCAACAGGGCTTTCTCAAACTTGTGTACTCCAATAACACATGAAATTGTGAGAGCACCGGGATCTTTGTACTTTAGGGGAATGTTATGTTGGAGAATGGAGCTTACCTGCTCCGTGAGAAGGACTTTCTTAGGGATATGGCTCTTGATCTTACGCTTCTAAGTGCATAGATCCTTAAGAAATTTTGCAAAGAAGGGAATTTGCTTGACAGCATCAAGGAGAGGAATATTAATTTTCACCTACTTGAAGTCCTCCATCATGTCTTGGATCTTTTCTCCTTTCTTTCCTAAACATGATGACTCTTTGAGGTGTTCAGGAAATGGAGCTCTAGGCTCATAGGCTGTCTCAAGAGTAGGAGTGACTAAGTTTGGAACTCTAATGCTTGCACCCATGTCTTTTGATGGGTCTGGATTTGTGGGGAGCTCATTTTCTGTCACTTTCTCCTCGCTAACCTTATTGTCGACCATCCTCCCGCTCCTCAGAGTGGTGATGGCCTTGGCTTGCTCATGAGTGGTGTTGCATGTTGCACAATCAGTGTACGCGAATTGTCCCTTTGGGTGGCCACCGGTTGACTTGGAAGTTTCCTTTCTCTTCTTTGATTAAGTGTGTTGGTTATCTGCACAACTTGGGCTTCTAGCGTAGCAATTGATGGAGAGTGGGAATTAAGCAACTGAGTGCTTGCCTCAAGGTTGCTTAGAGCAGCCAGCACTTTATCCTCAAAGGCAGAGTTCCTAGGAGGAGGTGGAGTTGACTGGTATTGGTATTGGTGAGGCCGGTAATTGGATGAAAAATTGTTGAAATGCTGATAGGTCTAATTGTGCATTCCATAAGATTGTGGAGCCGAATTTCCAACAGTTTGGACTCTCCCCGAGGAGTTATAATTGTCTTTTCATCCAAGGTTGTAAGAATAGGAGTATTCATCATTCCCTAGTCTGGAGAAGGCCGCACTCACTTGCTCGTTAGCCATGTCGGAAAATTGTCCAACTGTAAGACAATCTCTCTTATTGTGCATCGGGCTCGAGCAAAATGAGCATGGCTCATGTGGAGTGGGTGTGTGAGAAGTAGTTGGAGCAAAACCAGTTACCATGAGCTGGTCTAATTTTCTTGATAATGCATCCACCTTGGTGGTTACATCTAAAGGACTACTCAATTCAAAAAAACCGTCAGTCCTTTGAGCTTTGGGAGCAGGTGCTCGACGACTAGATGATGCATGATGTAAAGAGTTTTCACAAAGATTTTCAAAGAGGGTCCATGCATCGTTCTCACTTTTCATCATGAAAGTTCCTCCACATAAGGCATCAACCATTTGTCTATGTGGCTCAGTCAAGCCATCATAAGAACATTGAACCAGCTGCCACTTCACGACAGCATGGTGCGGACACTTTCGCAAAAAGTCTTTCATCCTTTCCCATGTTTCAAAGAAAGGTTCTCCCTCAAATTGCGAAAAACCAGTGATGACTTTTCAAATTTGATTGGTTTTCCCCATGGGGAAATACTTCTTAAGGAATGCATGATGGATTTGTGCCCAAGAAGTAATGAAGTTTGGTTCCAAAGAGTTCAGCCAATACTTGACTTTATCCTTGAGGGAGAATGGGAAGAGGCGCATTTTTAAAGCATTGTTGAAAAAATTTTGCAACTTTGTGGTAGTGCAGATTTCCAGGAATTCATCGAGGTGCTTATCTGGGTCTTTGTTATTAAGCCCATAAAAAGATTAGAGCATTTGAATAGTGTTGGACTTAATTTCATAGTGGGCTACCGTGATGTTCAGCAGCTGAAAGCATGAGGGTGAAGTGTGAGTTGAGGGAACATAGTGATCCCTCAACAGAATGGTTCTTGCTTCCTCTTAAGCCATTGGTTTGGTCCGCTTTCTTAGATTCGAGTCCCTTTCGGTTCTACGTTGTCTAAGAATGCGTTCTAAGTCTAGGTCGCAATGCAAAGTTGATAAAGATAATGACGGATGACCATTCATACACTACTGGAATAATGTATGCAGAAAGCAAAGCACAATAAAAACAAAATGTTAGAAATTACAGTGTCTCCACAATGTAGGCAGTAGCTCCAATGCCTCTGGTCTGGACAAAACTGCTTGAGCCCTTCTCAATAGGCTCGAGCTCTTTGTGAAACAGGAGTGCGCTTGAGCTCAGAAATGCGCTCGAGCCCAGTGAAGAATGCACTCGAGCTCTTCCTACAGAGACAGAACAAAATAGTAAAAATAAGTCAGAAACAAATATCTACAAAAATAAAGTAAAAACAGAAATAAAAAAAAATAATATGGTCTGAAATCTCAGGTTTTGCAGTGCAAGTAGTAGCTTCTGTGCTACTGTTTTGAAAAATTTGTGCTCAATCTTATTATTTTTTTTTTTTGAAAAGCCAGCAGCTCTCTATGCAACATAAAAGCGCTCGAGCCAACAGATGCGCTCGAGCCTTTTCCAGGTGCTCTCGAGCCCTTTTGTACAGAAGCAGAAACAGACATAAACTAAAACACAAAGTCAGATTATATATCAAATGATTTATGAACAAAATATGTACGGAATTAAAGTAGATTTAATCACAAACACTTAAGAAACAACCATTAAACAGTCCCCGGCAACGGCGCCAAAAAATTGATGTGAATTTTACGGATCAATAATAAATTTATACCACTCACAATTGTCCCTTTGGGTGTCGAACCTCAAGGACTGTTTTTGGTTGGATGTACATCAAGTACTCAGAATCAAATCTAATCTAACGCAGAAAAGATAATTGGTTTTGTTTCAGAAATGAAAATAAGCAAAAACAAATATTGAAATCAAATGATAAAAGCACAGGGATATGACGTCACCACAAACCTCGTACCAATGGCAGATTGTATTCACATGGGATTCTCACTAAATGTGTGATATGATGCGCATAATGGGTGTCAACCATATGAAAACATTGACAAGAAAATACTTTAGTTAGAAGGTGATGATAACCCATCTTTGATTAACACGAATCATCTACCTAAACACTAGTTTTGGTACGATCTATCTTCCCTATGTATGCATACACATTATCAAGAAATGAGTATAACTCATCTTTGGTTGGCATAATCCGTCTACTTACATTACACTAATCTAAGATGTAATACGAATCATCTTCCCTAGACATGGCCTATCTAATCTCTTGATTTTATATCAAAAAGTATCATTGTATAGCTATCATTCCTATAATCATAGAAAATAGGAATGTCGATTTCATTCAAGACAAATAAACTTCTTATAGACAACACAGAGTTTTTATCAAGAACATGTATGAACATTAAATCGATTACAAAGGTTTTGTAAAACTCTAAGCTATGCAATCATCATTTACATATTGAAAATCCCAAAATGAAATACAATCAAACCATGGATTTGGAAAGGGCTACATCAATCACTATGAAGAGCTTAGTTACTCATGAATGATATGGAATTCTCTATTGATGAAAAGAAATCTATTTCTTGAGTGTTGTTGAGCTATTGGACAAAATTTCCCAAAACCAAGAACCCTAAGTCATCTTGGCAATCAGAAATTCGACCCTTTGGATCATACATTTAGCTCCTATTTGAAACCTTCATTGAATCCCTTTAAATCACAATTCAATCTCTTAGTTTAAGGGATTGAGTCTCTCCAATCCTTCATTGCAGGGATATGGAGTCAAAACCACTATTAGAGGGATTCTAGAGCTGATCCCACACTGACCCATTCTTCTAAGAACATTTCTCTCTCCAAATCAAAAGCAGATCCCAAATCGGATTTTTGTGCGACCGAGTGCGGTCGAGCTTTATTGGTAATGCGCTCAAGCCACTTTGTCAGGCGCTCGAGCCACTTTGTCAGGTGCTCGAGCCCCTTTGGCAAGTGTTACGCTTGAGCTCACTTGGAAGGCGCTCAATTCACTTTGGTTCTTCAGTAATGAGCTTGAGCCAAATCAGATAGGCTCGAGCCATTTGATCTCTATCAGCATACTTTGAAGTGTTTTAGGCCAAAAATCCATTGTTTACTTGCATTTTCAACCTAGGACCTGAAACACTAATAAACACAGAAACAAGACAAAATGTTATACGACAAAACAAATTAAGGGTTAACAAATGCGAGTTAAAGAGCTTGAATGCAGAACATGTTGGGGATCATGCATGAATTCATAAGAAAACATGGTGCAGCAGAATATAAAAATTTTCTATGATCTAGGATCATGAACTTCAAGTATAAGCATGCTTTGATCAATATAAAAACAAACTTAAAGTAAAGGATGTTTTTACTCACATAGTTCTTTAGCCTCTTCAAGGAGGCTAGGAGATTCAGGTTTATCATCTTCTTGTAATTTCTTCATATTTTTCATCGTTGATCTTTGAAGGTGAAGAAGCTTTGCCAAGAACGCGAAAAACACCGAGCTTGAGAAACTCCAAGATCTTTCTAGGACTTGTTGTAGCACTTCAAGGATGGATGAAGAACAAGATGAACTTCAAAGAACACGAAGAACACTTGTTCTTGAGAATTTCGAATCTTCTTCTTGATGGCTGAATATGACAAAGAGTGTGGTCTCTCCCTTTGAAGCAATAGAAAATAATTTCTCTTCTATTAATTTACTCACTAATCTTAAGAATTAAGAACATAGAGTTCTATTGTGTAGTCACAAGAGTTTGTGAATTGTAGTAGTGGGAGTAGTGAGTAAAATTGCTTCACTGAGTCTCTATTTATAATTGCAGGTCTGCTTGGAGATGAGGCAAAAGGAAAGTTCTAGATCCCCAGGGAAAACCCTAGGGAATCGGCTACTACTCCCCTTGTAGCCGCCGGCCATGGGGAGCTTAATGCGCTCCCCATGAAGTCGGCCAAGGGGCTAGGGTTTTAACCCTAGCCCACATGCTCCTTTTCCCTGCATGGGCTTGGACTGACCCCTGCAGCCCAGTACTCATTTCTCTTTCGATTGAGATCTAGGAATTAAATTTCTTAGCCAAAAAAAAAAAAAAAAACACTATCCAAACCAAACAACTCTTAAGAATTAATTCTTAAGCCCATTTTATTTAAAATAAAAGCAAGAACAAATTAATTCTAATATTAATTCTTGTCCCATGTCTTATTTAAAATACTTGTCAATTTACAACAGCTCAAGAAGGGACCCGAAAGGAAAATAAAATTAGCTTCATTAGTCCCACAAAACTAGTTATTAAATAACTAATCTCCTTGACTAATAATCACAATTAATTCTACTAAATAATTGTGACTGCACTCTAATTTATATTTTGTTTAAAACAATTAATCCTTTGACAACAATCTTGAATTTACTAAATTACCCCTCCACGGATAATTTCATAGTGAAATCAAAGATGAGTATAACTGTTACTTTGTCTGTTATCTCTTTTCCTTGAGTACCCGGATCCAAACTTTATAAATTATCCCAATGTACCTTATAAGATTCCACTCATCCTTGTACATCATTTCAGTTAAATACCACTGAAACCACTCAGGCCTAAAACAAGAGAAATATCCTTGTCACTTTGAATTCTTACAAAGGAGTTGGATTCCTTCTTGAAGAATGATTTGTCACAATGCTACATGATGATTGCCCAATGCACAAAGATTGTATGACCATCGATTTGATCTCACTAAGATACATCAAAACAATCACCACTTGACATTTGGTTCACACACTTTTCAGAATTTAGAGTAAAATGTAATCAAGTGTCTACTATGCACATCATTATCTATGACAATTAATAATAGAATAACAATGGTCCATATGGTCTTGTTCAGTGTATAGCCTTGTAAATCCTTACCTTGCCATAGTACTAACAATGGTCCATATGTAAATCCTTACCTTGCCATAGTAAATCCCAAAATTGACATGTTATAGTCTAGGTGAAATTCTCCATTCCACTTTATGACTACGAACAAATACATTTCATAAGTTACAAACAGAACTTTTGACCATGGTCTTCTGTGTGATAATGATTCATTACTCACACCATAATCAAATCAATGCAACTCAAAGAATGTCTATACGCACACTACACATTATGAAATCCAAGACAACTTCAAAACATGCCTATTGTTCATATATAAGTTTAGGAAATTCGATATAACTCAATACAATGCTAAATCCAATATGATCAATTGGAGTTTTGGACACTAGTTCCAATAGAACATTCAAGGCTTATCAGCACTCTTGGTATATTTCAGAGGGATACAATTTCGTTGGCTCTGATTATGCAAATTATTTATCTCTTTCTTTGAGAAGAATTGAAAGAAAACGGCACATGAGATTATCTTCTCCTGGGGTCCTTCAAGATAGGCCCTAGTGGCCCTGGTAGAGTTTGACCTCTTCTATAGAGTGTCCCTTTGATGATCCTATATTTGGCCGCTTTTAGGCGCACCTTCATGGCAACCCTTCAATCACTAGGTAGTGTTCCTTGGTTAAGGTACTGCATACTCTCATTTGCCCACTCAAGGGAATTTCCTATCTCGCAGATGTTTATTTCATCGATGATGGTAGATTGGGGCAACAATCATACCTGTTCTTGGGAGGCATCCAGTTCTTCTTCTAATATAGATCCCAATCGAGCGAGTTGATCGGTCTGTTGATTTTCTTCTCTCGAAAATGTTTTGATGTCGAAGCATTGGAACCAATCTGCCAATCCATTTACCTTGACCAGATATTTTTTCATTCATTCACCTTTGACTTCATATTCTCCTTGAATCTGCCCAGCAATTACTTTGGAATCAGTGCATACCTTGACATTTTAGGCTTCGAGTTCTTGAGCGATTGTTAATCCTACGACCACCACTTCATATTCTACTTTGTTGTTGATAGTTTTGAAGCCCATTCGGATGGCATATTCAAGCTCCTAGCCTTCTGGGGTCAATAATGACAACCCTTGCTCCGCTGTGCTTTTTGGTTGCAGAGCCATCGACGCTGATTACCTATGATTCATCTTGGGGTGGGTTGTTCGGATCGGGGGAACCGATGATCTCAATTAGGAAATCTGCTACTACCTATCCTTTGACTATCGCCTTTGGGAGGTACTCAATGTCGAATTCCCCTAACTCGACTGCCTAATTGACCATCCGCCCACAAGTATCTCGTTTGTACAAGACCTTTTTGAGCGGGTGATCTGTTAGCACCCGGATAGTGTGTGCTTGGAAATATGGCCTTACTCTTCTTGCGGACGTGACTAGTGCAAAAGCCAGTCTTTCAATCTGAAGGTACTTGATTTCTGCTCACCGAAGGGCCCTACTGTCTTTGTACCCTTCTGTCTTCACGGATGAGGGCGGAGCTAATAACTGAAGGAGATGCTGCCAAGTACAGGTAAAGCGGTTTGCCCTTTAGAGTCCGACTGAGCAGTGGCGAACCTAACAAGTAGCTTTTTAGCTGTTGGAAGGCTTCTTCACATTCTTTGCCCCAAACGAAAGCTTTCTTCAAGACTTTGAGAAAGGTGAGGCATTTGTCTGTGGATCTAGAAATGAATCGATTCAATGCTACTATTCGACCTATGAGCCTTTGTAGCTGATTGGTTGTCCTAGGGGATTGCATCTCGAGCACCGCTTTAATTTTCTTCAGGTTTGCTTCTATTCCTCTTTGGGAAACCATGAACCCAAGGAATTTTCCTAATGATACTCTGAATGCGCATTTGGCTAGATTGAGTTTCATCTCTTCCAAATCCGCAAGATGATTTTAGGATTTGAGGCTTTTTACTAGCATGTCATCCATGTAAAGTTCGACATTTCTTCCAATCTAGTTTCTAAACATCATGTTCACCAGCCTCTAGTAGGTAGTACCCACATTCTTTAGTCCGAATGACATCATTTTATAGCAATATAGGCCTCTATTAGTGATGAATTCCGTTATTTCTTGGTCCGATTCATGCATCCTGATCTAGTTATATCCTGAGAAGGCATCCATAAAGCTTAGAAGATCATGCCCTGCAATGGAATCGACTAAGAGGTCGATTCTTGGGAGTGGGAAACTATCTTTTGGGCAAGCTTTATTCATATCGATGAAATCAACGCACATTTGCCATTTGTCGTTGGATTTTTTTACCATTACTACATTGGCTAGCCATTCGGGGTAATGGATGTCCCGAATGAAGCCCGCATCAATGAGCTTTTCAACCTCTTTTGCCACCACCTTGTTTCTCTCAGGGGAAAATTCCTCTTTTTTTGCTTTACACGTTTTGTGGATGGGTCCATGTTTAGCCTATGAGAAATGACTTTGGGATCGATTCTTGGTATGTCTTCGTGCATCTAGGTGAAGACATCTCAGTTGTCTTTTAGGA